>CM017911.1:20928251-20930751 GCA_008369825.1 Triplophysa tibetana | reverse complement strand
AACGGGGCAAATTTCCACCTACAATTTATGAGAATAGGCCACACGTATTAAGTTGGTGGACACACTTTATAGTAATCTATATTAATTATTGACCCTGTTAGTCAGTTGGTACACCTTAATAGACATACATATGTTAACAGCATCTCACAGAATGCATATTTATGCTTAAAAAATGCATTTCCACGAACTCACTACACGTGGTCCATTCTATAAACTGCAGGTGGACACTTCCTGCATGACTTAGCGAAAAATTTCCACCTGCAATTTATAGTAATGGGCCACGTGTAGTGAGTTGGTGGACGTAGCACTTATTAACAATGTTTAACTAAAATATATTCAATTCTATGTTTCAAAAACCACATTATTCAATGAGCACACTTTATTATTCGCATATATGTCGTTATCAAATCATGAAATGCTCATTTTCACTTTCAAGCTAGCATCTTTTATGTTCAAGGCCTCAATTTCAAGCATCATCCATTGAAATGAATGGGTTGCAGAGTAATACATAAGAAATGAAATAAAATACTTTTTGGGCACCGACGCATTTGCCCTTTCAGTATGTTGCTTGTGGGACTGTGACGCAAGTGACTGTGATGTTTGGGGTCTCTCGGGTACCCGAGGGCCTTTGTGGAAACTGTCTTTGTGTACATTACATTTTCATGGAACACCTTCCTATGGTCTGCTCTATGCATTCACTGACGCATACACGCACTGTTATTACAGTGTGTGTGCATGCGTCACGGCCTGCTCTATGCACGATGCATTCGGTGACGCAAACAGCACATGCATGCGTCGCAGTCTGCTGTTATAACAGCACGTGGATGCTTCATGGCCTGCTCTATGCATGAGGCATTCAGTGAGGCACACAACGTGTGCATGCGTCACAACATGTTCTATGCAAGATGCATTCAGTGACGCATGCACGCATTCAGTGACGCATGCGCCCTCCCTATTCTGACATTTTGACCCCTAAACTTAGTCATAAAGTCTTCCGGCTTTTCCGCACGACCGGTGGAATATGTACGGTTGCATGTGACCCGGTTTTGGATCGGTTGACCCTGTCGGGGTCACTTCCACGAAACCGCTATGGAATAGCCATTAAAATAAGCTATACGAGGAAATTTCCAGAAAGGTCCGAGGGGTCCCATATTCTAGATTCTGGCCCGTCTGGTGCCCCCCTACAACATACCAAGAGCACATCGCTCTAGATGAACAGGGAATGTTTTTGCACCCATTCACAAGATTATGCACTCAGTCTTGTCTCTCATATATCCCTGAACAGCATTATGAAGGTTTATTGTTGGGGAGGTAGATTTTCCAGGAATGGTCTAAGAACTTTGGACATTTGGGGGCTAAATAGGGGGCTTCTAGACAAAAATTATCCAAAATGTCCAGACCCTTCGACCTATCGTTTCCCAACGGGAGGGCTTCCACCTACAATTTATGTCACTGCATTTTCGTGGACAACTCTACATATTTTGACCTTTTGACCCCTAAACAAAGTCACAAAGTCCCCCGGCTTTTCCGCACGACCGGTGGATGATGGACGGTTGCATGTGACCCGGTTTTGGATCGGTTGACCCTGTCGGGGTCACTTCCACGAAACCGCTATGGAATAGCCATTAAAATAAGCTATACGAGGAAATTTCCAGAAAGGTCCGAGGGGTCCCATATTCTAGATTCTGGCCCGCCGGGTGGCCCCCCACAACATACCGAGAGCACCTGGCTCTGGAGGAAAAGGAAATGTTTTTTCACCCAATCACAAGATTAATCACACAGCCTTGTCTGATATAACCCTGAACAGCCTTGTGAAGCTTTCAGTGGTGGGGGAGGGACGATTTTTCAGAAGGGTCTAACAACTTTGGACATTTGGGGGATAAATAGGGTGCTTCTAGACAAAAATAATCTAAAATGTCCAGACCCTTCAAACTATCGTTTCCCAACGGGAGGTCTTCCACCTACAATTTATGTCACTGCATTTTCGTGGACAACTCTACCTATTTTGACCTTTTGACCCCTAAACATCTGCACGATCGGTGAATGATGGACGGTTGCTCACGTCTATATGATACATGCGTGATGCGTGCTTATTTAAGCGTTTAAATGCGTCACGGTCTCTTATATGCTGAATCCATTCAGTGACGCATACAGCGCGTGCATGTTTTACGGTCTTCTCTATACATCGTGGATGCAGTGACGCATGCAGGACGCGCATGCGTGTCATTCTGCTCTATGCATGCAGCGCGCTCATGCGCCACGGACTGCTCTATGCATGACGCATGCAGTGACGCATACAGCCCGTCACGTTATTTTATACCCACGACGCATGCAGTGACGCATGCAAGGCGTGCACGCGTGGCGGAAGGCCTTCCACTTGTCACCTATCCAATACGTTGTTGACAGGGGGTTTTTGAACAGGCCACCCTAATTAGACATTTGAGGACAAACTGAGCGTTCTACAAGTTGTTGCTAGCATATGTGTGTCTAATGAAGTGCA
>CM017911.1:20900751-20920751 GCA_008369825.1 Triplophysa tibetana | reverse complement strand
AAGGGGAAGTGGGTGATTTCGGCTTACCCTGTGGTAATACCACTTTTAATCTGCTGCCCCACGGATAGGGGGTGTGAGGACAACACTAGGGGCGCTCTCGTGCCATGGCACCCCTCGAAGACCCCCTAGCCCACTGTCCACGAATATCATATGCGTCCCTCACAGGTTTATCCCATGTACATCGACTTACTCGCTTGTCCTCCAACAATATATCAGTACCCGACTCATTTGTTTGCATGGGAGGCGGGTGCCAGCTTACTGCCCATTGGTGCCAGGTTCCACGAAACCACTATTTGTCCACTGACCAACTATGGTGGTCGATTTCACCTTCGACCCCGCAGACCCTTCCACGGCCACGCCCCCGACCACCAAACCACTTTTTGTCCGCTTCCCAACTACTTTTACCAGAACCTGCATTCTGCCACTCGGGACTGACATATGTACATCTGAGGGGGCTTGGCAATCGAGCTGCGTGGTTTTTAAAACAAAAAAATAATATTTACACGTTTAAAATGCATATTCTGTGCAATGTCCACCAAGCATTTATTTCTCGCCCATTCGATAAAATGCAGGTGGAAAACATCATATTCAATGTAGTAGATACCAGAATTTAGGTCAAACTCATAATTTTGAGAGCTTTTTCTAACATATGTGTGTCTAAAAGAGTATTCTCAATGAATCGTGTTGTTTCTGACACTTAGAAATTAATATATACAGTGTTAAAATGCAATCCATTTTCTATTCAGTTCTAACTAGAAAATGCATCCATTTTCTAGTGTGTTTGCATTGCCTTTCCACGTGCAGTTTATATGAGTGGACCACGTGCAGTAGGTTGGTGGAAATAACCCTTTTTAACAATATTTAAACGTACATATTCATTTCTAAGTGTCAGAAACAACTCTTTTAAACACACACAGGTCAGGAAACAGCTCGTCAAATGATCAGTTTGGACTAAAATCGGGCATCTTATATCTTAAAGGTCAGGGTGTAAACAAAGGTCCAGAAAACAAGGTTCCTAAGGTCAGAGGACATCGAGCCTTTGCAGTGACCAGCGTCACGGACCCCCGAATCAGGCCCTGCAGTTTCGGGTCCGTGGCTTCTTCTTAAAGGTTTAAAAGTGGATGAGTACATGGCTAAAACAGGCCTCGTTTCTAAGTGTCTGCCATTGAAATCAATGGGCTCATTTATTTACATTTAAAAGGTTATAAAATACTTCTGGAGGACCAGGACTTTTGCCCTTTCGGTATGACTCTCGGGGGACCGCGACGCAAGTACCTGTGAGGTTTTGGGCCCGTCGGACCCTCCGGCGGCCTTGCGGGAAAGTTCCTCGAGCAGTTTTTATGTAGGGGCCACGTGTATTCAGTTGGTGGACAACCCACTTATTAGCAAAAATGAGCCTGTATATTCATTTAAATGCCTCAACTACCACATTATTCAGTCAGTGCACTTCATTAGACACACATATGCTAGCAACAACTTGTAGAACGCTCAGTTTGTCCTCAAAAGTCTAATTAGGGTGGCCTGTTCAAAAACCCCCTGTCAACAACGTATTGGATAAGTGACAAGTGGAAGGCCTTCCGCCACGCGTGCACGCCTTGCATGCGTCACTGCATGCGTCGTGGGTATAAAATAACGTGACGGGCTGTATGCGTCACTGCATGCGTCATGCATAGAGCAGTCCGTGGCGCGTGAGCGCGCTGCATGCATAGAGCAGAATGACACGCATGCGCGTCCTGCATGCGTCACTGCATGCACGATGTATAGAGAAGACCGTAAAACATGCACGCGCTGTATGCGTCACTGAATGGATTCAGCATATAAGAGACCGTGACGCATTTAAACGCTTAAATAACCACGCATCACGCATGTATCATATAGACATGAGCAACCGTCCATCATTCACCGATCGTGCAGATGTTTAGGGGTCAAAATGTCAAAATAGGTAGAGTTGTCCACGAAAATGCAGTGACATAAATTGTAGGTGGAAGACCTCCCGTTGGGAAACGATAGTTTGAAGGGTCTGGACATTTTAGATTATTTTTGTCTAGAAGCCCCCTATTTATCCCCCAAATGTCCAAAGTTGTTAGACCCTTCTGAAAAATCGTCCCTCCCCCACCACTGAAAGCTTCACAAGGCTGTTCAGGGTTATATCAGACAAGGCTGTGTGATTAATCTTGTGATTGGGTGAAAAAACATTCCCTTTTCCTCCAGAGCCAGGTGCTCTCTGTATGTTGTCGGGGGCCACCCGGCGGGCCAGAATCTAGAATATGGGACCCCTCGGACCTTTCTGGAAATTTCCTCGTATAGCTTATTTTAATGGCTATTCCATAGCGGTTTCGTGGAAGTGACCCCGACAGGGTCAACCGATCCAAAACCGGGTCACATGCAACCGTCCATCATCCACAGGTCGTGCGGAAAAGCCGGGGGACTTTGTGACTTTGTTTAGGGGTCAAAAGGTCAAAATAGGTAGAGTTGTCCACGAAAATGCAGTGACATAAATTGTAGGTGGAAGCCCTCCCGTTGGGAAACGATAGGTCGAAGGGTCTGGACATTTTGGATAATTTTTGTCTAGAAGCCCCCTATTTAGCCCCCAAATGTCCAAAGTTCTTAGACCATTCCTGGAAAATCTACCTCCCCAACAATAAACCTTCATAATGCTGTTCAGGGATATATGAGAGACAAGACTGAGTGCATAATCTTGTGAATGGGTGCAAAAAACATTCCCTGTTCATCTAGAGCGATGTGCTCTTGGTTTGTTGTCGGGGGGCACCAGACGGGCCAGAATCTAGAATATGGGACCCCTCGGACATTTCTGGAAATTTCCTCGTATAGCTTATTTTAATGGCTATTCCATAGCGGTTTCGTGGAAGTGACCCCGACAGGGTCAACCGATCCAAAACCGGGTCACATGCAACCGTACATATTCCACCGGTCGTGCGGAAAAGCCGGAAGACTTTATGACTAAGTTTAGGGGTCAAAATGTCAGAATAGGGAGGGCGCATGCGTCACTGAATGCGTGCATGCGTCACTGAATGCATCTTGCATAGAACAGGTTGTGACGCATGCACACGTTGTGTGCCTCACTGAATGCCTCATGCATAGAGCAGGCCATGAAGCATCCACGCGCTGTTATAACAGCAGACTGCGACGCATGCATGTGCTGTTTGCGTCACCGAATGCATCGTGCATAGAGCAGGCCGTGACGCATGCACACACACTCAGTGCACGTCAGTGAATGCATAGAGCAGACCATAGGAAGGTGTTCCATGAAAATGTAATGTACACATAGACAGTTTCCACAAAGGCCCTCGGGTACCCGAGAGACCCCAAACATCACAGTCACTTGCGTCACAGTCCCACAAGCAACATACTGAAAGGGCAAATGCGTCGGTGCCCAAAAAGTATTTTATTTCATTTTTTATGTATTACTCTGCAACCCATTCATTTCAATGGATGATGCTTGAAATTGAGGCCTTGAACATAAAAGATGCTAGCTTGAAAGTGAAAATGAGTATTTCATGATTTGATAACGACATATATGCGAATAATAAAGTGTGCTCATTGAATAATGTACTTTTTGAAACATAGAATTGAATATATTTTAGTTAAACATTGTTAATAAGTGCTACGTCCACCAACTCACTACACGTGGCCCATTACTATAAATTGCAGGTGGAAATTTTTCGCTAAGTCATGCAGGAAGTGTCCACCTGCAGTTTATAGAATGGACCACGTGTAGTGAGTTCGTGGAAATGCATTTTTTAAGCATAATTAAGCATTCTGTGAGTTGCTGCTAACATATGTATGTCTAATAAAGTGTACTGAGGGAATAAGGTGGTTCTTTAATCGAATATATGAATACGTTGGACAAAAAAAGTAATTATCAAGAAAAACTACAAAGGACTACAAATATGGCAACCAGGAAGTGTCCACCTGCAGTTTATATAATGGACCACGTGTAGTGAGTTCGTAGAAATGCATTTTTAAGAAAAATTAAGCATTATTAAGCATTCTGTGAGTTGCTGCTAACAAATGTATGTCTATTTAAGTGTACTAACAGACTAACAGGGTCTATAATACATATAGATTATTATAAAGTGTGTCCACCAACTTAATACGTGTATACTATTCTCATAAACTGCAGGTGGACATTTGCCCCGTTATCACTAAGTCATACAGGAAGTGTCCACCTGCAGTTTGTGTGAATAGACCACGTGTAGTGAGTTGGTGGAAATTCATATTTATGCTTTTTTAAGCAAAAATATGCATTCTGTGAGATGCTGTTAACATATGTATGTCTATTTAAGTGTACTAACAGACTAACAGGGTCTATATTACATGTAGTTTATTATAAAGTGTGTCCACCAACTTAATGCGTGTGGCCTATTCTCATAAACTGCAGGTGGACATTTTCCCCGTTTTTCACTTAGTCATACAGGAAGTGTCCACTTGCAGTTTGTGTGAATGGACTACGTCTAGTGAGTTAGTGGAAATTCATATTTATACTGTTTTAAGCATAAATATGCATTCTGTGAGATGCTGTTAACATATGTATGTCTATTAAGGTGTACCAACTGACTAACAGGGTCAATAATTCATATGGATTACTATAAAGTGTGTCCACCAACTTAATGCGTGTATACTATTCTCATAAACTGCAGGTGGACATTTGCCCCGTTTTTCACTAAGTCATACAGGAAGTGTCCACCTGCAGTTTGTGTGAATAGACCACGTGTAATGAGTTGGTGGAAATTCATATTTATGCTTTTTTAAGCATAAATATGCATTCTGTGAGTCGCTGTTAACATATGTACGTCTGTTAAGGTGTACCAACTGACTAACAGGGTCAATAATGCATATAGATTACTATACAGTGTTTCCACCAACTTAATACGTGTATACTATTCTCATAAACTGTATGTGGACATTTTCCCCGTTTTTCACTAAGTCATGCAGGAAGTGTCCACTTGCAGTTTGTGTGAATGGACTACGTGTAGTGAGTTGGTGGAAATTCATATTTATGCTGTTTTAAGCATAAATATGCATTCTGTGAGATGCTGTTAACATATGTATGTCTATTAAGGTGTACCAACTGACTAACAGGGTCAATAATTCATATAGATTACTATAAAGTGTGTCCACCAACTTAATGCGTGTGGCCTATTCTCATAAACTGCAGGTGGACATTTTCCCCGTTTTTCACTAAGTCATAAGGGAAGTGTCCACTTGCAGTTTTTGTGAATGGACTACGTGTAGTGAGTTGGTGGAAATTCATATTTATGCTGTTTTAAGCATAGATATGCATTCTGTGAGTTGCTGTTAACATATGTATGTCTATTAAGGTGTACCAACTTACTAACAGGTCAATAATGCATATAGATTACTATAAAGTGTGTCCACCAACTTAATACGTGTATACTATTCTCATAAACTGCAGGTGGACATTTGCCCCGTTTTTCACTAAGTCATACAGGAAGTGTCCACCTGCAGTTTGTGTGAATGGACTACGTGTAGTGAGTTCGTGGAAATGCATTTATTAAGCATAATTAAGCATTCTGTGAGTTGCTGCTAACATATGTATGTCTAATAAAGTGTACTGAGGGAATAAGGTTGTTCTTTAATCGTATATATGAATACATTGGACAAAAAAAGTAGTTATCAAGAAAAACTACAAAGGACTACAAATATGGCAACCAGGAAGTGTCCACCTGCAGTGTATATAATGGACCACGTGTAGTGAGTTCGTGGAAATGCATTTTTAAGCATAATTAAGCATAATTAAGCATTTTGTGAGTTGCTGCTAACATATGTATGTCTATTTAAGTATACTAACAGACTAACAGGGTCTATAATACATATAGATTATTATGAAGTGTGTCCACCAACTTAATACGTGTGGCCTATTCTCATAAATTGTAGGTGGAAATTTGCCCCGTTTTTCACTAAGTCATACAGGAAGTGTCCACCTGCAGTTTATAGAATGGATCACGTGTAGTGAGTTCGTGGAAATGCATTTATAAGCATAATTAAGCATAATTAAGCATTCTGTGAGTTGCTGCTAACATATGTATGTCTATTTAAGTGTACTAACAGACTAACAGGGTCTATAATACATATAGATTATTATAAAGTGTGTCCACCAACTTAATACGTGTGGCCCATTACTATAAACTGCAGGTGGAAAAGCCAAAATTAGTTTGTATGTTGTCAAATAGTGCTTCCGTGGTACGGGGGGGGCGGGTGTTAACCCGGGTGGTCCTCGGACCATTTTGGCAAAAGTAGTTGGTTAGTGGTCAAATAGTGCTTCCGTGGTACGGGGGGGGGGCGGGGGTCGACCCGGGTGGTCACCTGACCATATTGGCAATAGTAGTTGGTTAGTGGTCAAATAGTGCTTCCGTGGAACGGGGGGGGGGCGGGGGTCGACCCGGGTGGTCACCTGACCATATTGGCAAAAGTAGTTGGTTAGTGGTCAAATAGCGCTTCCGTGGTACGGGGGGGGGCGGGGGTCGACCCGGGTGGTCACCTGACCACTTTGGCAAAAGTAGTTGGTTAGTGGACAAATAGTGCTTTGGTGGTACGGGGGGCGTGTCAGGGGGCGTCGCCCGGCAAGATAGGGACCAATCCGTGAGAGGCAATGGGGTCCCAAGACCACCTGCCAAAGATAGTTGGGAAGTGGAAGAATATCATGTTCGTGGTCATCCGGGGGAAGCACCAACCACCCACCCCTGGACTACGGCAATGGGATGAGCCCCATTCACTTCAGTTGGGCCGTGGACAGGCTTGGCGCCACACTGTGGCCGAGTGCCGAAGCGCAGCTGGGGACCTCTTCGCTTGGCGCGCCTCCCGTACGGACCCCCTTCAGCGGGGGGGCGAACTTTCACCCAAGGTCTGCTCAGGGCGGTCTCCCCTTCGGTTGACCCCGACGTCGGACCCCCGAAAAATCTGGGGTCTTCCCCGCGCAGCGTCCTCGAAACCATTTCCACCACCCTGTTAGAGCAATGAAGCCGTGGACTGCTTTGAACAATCAGTTATGTGGTCCCGGGAATCCTAAACAAAATATTAACACCTAATGCAAGTAGACACAGTTAGATGGGGCTGTTTGGTTTACTTGAAACCATTTATGGGAATGAAAGAGGAGGGAGTTAGTTGAAAGGAGAAAAAGGATAGTGGTGCGAAGGGATCGTAACCTCCAAAAAGACGCCCGCTTGCCTACAAGTAAATGGGCGACCGGGCACTTTTCTCCTTACCATGGGTATGTCCGCCAAATAGCACACCAATGACGAAATGGACGCCTATAGGGGTGCTCACGAGTCGCGGTGGTCTCGTGAAAGACCCCAAACCTGTTATTCTGCCCACCTATCATCGATGACATGCCCCCCCACGCCCGTAGAACCACGATTGTGCCCACTTACCTCATATGACCGCCCCCCCCACCCATGGAACCACTATTGTGCCCACTGACCTCATATGACCACCCCCCCACTTCCATGGAACCACTATTGTGCCCACTTACCTCATATGACCACCCCCCCCACCCATGGAACCACCATTGTGCCCACTTACCACTTATGTGCCCACTTATGACCCCCCCTCGCCCGCGGAACCACTAAAGTGCCCACTTACCACTTATGACCCCCCCTCGCCCGCGGAAACACTATTGTCCCCACTTACCACTTATGTGCCCACTTATGACCCCCCCTCGCCCACATAAGCACTATTGTGCCCACTTACCACTTATGAACACCCCTCGCCCGCGGAACCACTGTTCTGCCCCATTTCCTCATATGAACCTTTAAGCTCCAACCCATTGCCCACGGACCACATATTGTTCCCCCTGACCACATATGAACCTCCAGCATCGCTCGTGGAACCAACTTTGTGCCCGAGTGCCCTTTCGGCCCGACGTCGATACACGAGTACCGACGAGGTAGTGACATGCGACTGACAAAATATGGAGTGTTTACGACCATGATTTTGTGTCGAGGATGCCTCGCGTCAGGCATTTACGGTCGCACACGCCTGTACATTATGCATGTCAATGGGTGGCTCGTGCCGCCCCACCGTGTCGATTATCGGATCCCTAGGGCATTCTGGGGGTTTACTGCGACAAGCCCACGTGCAGTTTATGGGCATTCATGCGTTTTGTGGATTGATGCATGGAAGCCCATTCATTTCAATGAGCCTAGTATTCCGATGAAGCATGGGCGTCGCCCCGCATGTCTCTGCAGGGTTCTATCGGCCCGAGTTTAACGTATGAGTACCGTCACTACCGTGCATTGTTTGTCGCATGTCACACAAAGGTGTAAATGCTTTAACGGTTAAAGAGGTCAGCAAACTTATTCTTGAATATTGTACTGTTTTGGAAAATGACTGAGCTGGAATGGGTTGAATGTAGAGTTCTTCTGGGAAGCTTCCTGTCGTTTGCTTTGGTCGCACATTCCTGAGCTTTACGAATGTTGACGGGGGGCTGTAGTCGCCCCGCCGTGTCGATTTTCGGGTCCCTAGGGCATTCTGGGGGTTTACTGCGACAAGCCCACGTGCAGTTTATGCGCATTCATGCGTTTTGTGGATTAATGCATGGAAGCCCATTCACTTCTATGAGCCATGTATTCCGATGCCGCATGGGCGTTGCCCCGCATGTCTCTGCTGGGTTCTATCGGCCCGAGCTTGACGTACGAGTAGCGTCGCATTACGGTGGCATGTCGTACAAAATGCGGTCAAGTTACAAACGCATTTGAAGGGCATGCAGCAATTGATTAAATGCAGCTTTCCTTAACCATTTGCTGGGCAAAATAGGTGTTTTGTGTCCAATGCGACGGAACGTCCAATCGCTCCGATCTTTCTGCATGTCGCATGGGGGCCTTGGAATGGAAAGTGCATAAAGTTCCGCATTCTTATTTAGTTTGGATGTTAAAACACTCCTGCTTCTCTCTCATACAAGAGGGTCTGGTTGTGCATATACATGAGATGACTGAGGAGGATTCTGATATCTTTCGTCTCGCATGAATTTCCTTCGCATTTTTCGACACGCTTTGTGGATATGTCGCTCGAGGGCTCCGGGCGAGTCACGGGTTGCGCTTTGGGGGCTGCGGAACCTTCCTGCAAAAAGCCCGCCTTTGATTTACGGCCATGCGTTGGCGTAGCGGCTTCGCTGACCCGCATGGAATGCGACGACTTTCGAGTATGTTTGTCGTTGGCGGCCCTGACGGAAGTTCCTGCGACGACGTTATCCTGCGACTTTGTTTAGGGGTCGCAAAGGGCAAAGAAAACCCACTTGACCACGAATCAATACTGGTAAACATTTGAAGTGGGCTATCTCCCGTGTTGCATCGTGAGGTCGCAGTGTTCGGTAACTCGGCCCCTTTGTCACGCATCCCAGTCTCGACCACACGTCAAAAGCATGCGCGTCGGTAGCATCCCCGTAGCGAGATGCTAACCCTAATCGTAACCCTAGCACGCATGCACAGGCTAAACCATGCGGCGCACGAGCATGCGCTTTTGATATGGTGTGGGACGGCCCTCGCGTACAAAGTGAGCGAAAAAATCAGCATCCTACGACTTTCCTACGAAAAACCCGCATGCAGTTTATGCGCATTCATGCATTTTGTGGGTTAATGCACAGAAGCCCATTCATTTCATTGAGCCATTCATTCCGATGAAGCATGGGCGTTGCCCCGCGGGTCTCCGAATGGTTCTATCGGCCCGAGCTTAATGTATGAGTACCGTCACTGTATGACATGCAACAAACAATGCGCGGTGTTCGTGTAAATGCTTTAACGGTTAAAAAGGTCAGCTAACTTATTCTTGAATATTGTACTGTTTTGGAAAATGAATGAGTAGGAATGGGTTGAATGCAGAGTTGTTCTAGGAAGCTTCTTGTCTTTTGCTTTGGTCGCACATTCCTGAGCTTTACGCATGTCAATAGGGGGCCCATGCCGCCCCGCCGTGTCGATTTTCGGATCGCTAGGGCATTCTGGGGGTTTACTGTGACAAGCCCGCATGCAGTTTATGCGCATTCATGTTTTTTGTGGTCTACTCGATGGAAGCCCATTCATTTCAATGGCCATTCATTCCGATGGTGCGCGGGCGGTCCCCCGCGGGTGTCCGCGGGGTTCTGTAGGCCGAGCTTGATGTATGAGTACCGTCACTGTCCGACATGCGACAGACAATGTGTTGTGTACAGGTGGACGGATTAACAGGACAGGAGGTCAGCGAACACATGTGCAAAGGGCAGAAAAGCATTGCATTGTGCAGAGGTCAGAGGTCGATATGAAATTTGGCCTTAAACCAGCTGTTAAAAGAGAAAAGTGAGATAGCAGAAACATATTCTGTCATGTGTTGTCATGTGACATGTTCATGTCATTCTGCTGTAGGCCCTACGTACATGTGAGATCATTTTGACCTCTGACCTCTCGACACAGCAATAAGTTTGTGTTTTTTGCATGTATTGTATGCATTGTAGACAAATAAACCACAGTGATTATTGAATTCATCTTTAATCATTAATAATATCTTTTTATTGAGTATATTTAGTGTGCAATTGATTCATTTTGCAGCCATTGGCTGTAATAGTCCACATGCGGCGTGGACAATGCGCGTAGTCCAGAAATGTCGGAGGTGAGCAATCCATAAACTGCATGGAAAATGCACATACTCCAGAAATGTCGGAGGTGATTAATCCACAAACGGCATGGAAATTGCGCGTACTCCAAACTTCGGGGGTGAGCGACTCCCTCCTTTCCAATGCCCGGGGCAAACAAAACCCCTCGTTCCCACTGCTCTTTTCCCTCATTCCTTCAACACATCTGTCGAAATATCTTCACCATATTTGCAACTTATCTTCACCATGCCGATCGACACGTGTCCGATTTGCAAGCGGGATTACGCCCAGCTGAGCCAGCACCTCCGGGTGTCGCATGGAGTCCAGAACACGGAAGAGCGGAGGCTGCTCCTGGCATTGCAGTCTGGCAGGGTCAGCGTCCGTGAGGGACGTTGCCCTGTCCTGGGCTGCAATAAAGAGTCGGCAAGGCTGGACCGGCATCTCAAGGCCCACACCGAGTTGACGGTGGCAACACGAAGGAGCCACGTAAGAGAGATGAAGAGGCTGCTTTGTCTTAAGCAATTGGCTGCTCTGCGGGCCTCAGACCTGGAGGTGCCCATGGTCTCAACGTTGGACCTCATGGAAGAGGAGGAGGGAGAGGTTGCTCTGGAGCAATCCGAGGAGGAGGGGGTGGAGGAGCCGGAGGAGAGTCGATGTCAGAGAAGAGCTTGTGTCAGGGCGAGGGAAACCGTGGCCCTGCTCAACTCCCAGGTGGACACCCTCACGTCCACCCTGAAGGAGCTTTCCAGGCGCTTTCGCATCATGCAGCGGCGCTCACACCGAAGGCCTTCGGATTTCAGGCGTCAGGCGAAGCAACTCCTCTCCTCATTTACAATCGAGGAAGACATCGCGGAGGAAGCTGCAGTGCCGCCCTCACCGAGGCAGCAGGCCGACCCTGAGCCTGGTCCTTCCCCTGAGCATTCCTCATCCCAGGCGTCGTGCAGCAAGTCCCCTGCGACGTCTGGGGAGCATGGGCTTCCCCAGTTCCCGGACCACGTCGCGGTCTTGAGTGAGTGTGACTCTCCGCCTGTGGCCCCTTGAAGGTTATGTGCTGTTTTGTGTGTTTTTGAGTTAACCTGTCTCTTTTTTGCTGTCTCTTTCCAGATACACTGATGGATCAATACAGGGCCCATCAGGAGGGCCCCGACCCCTCCACTAAGCTGCGGGACAACGTTGCCAGCAAGGTTTACCGCATTAAGCGGTTCATTGCTTACATGGCCGAGGGAGGGGGCAAGCTCCAGACCCTGGACTTCCTCAACAATACGGAGAGGATGCGAAGGCAAGACCAGTTGCACGCGCTTTTTGTGACAAAACAGTGTTTTGCGTTTCCCTACTGACTGTCGTTCTGTCTCTTTGTTTTTTGTCTATCTGTCTCAGGTGGGTGAAGACCCTAAGAACCATGGCGATTCGGGAGACCACAATCAACCACTATTTAAAAAACATCGCCCAGTTTGTGGACTATGTGGCCGCAACACCCCTCCGACCTGCCGCCTCTCCAAGAGGGTCTTGTTCTCCATCAGAAGGGAAGTGAGGATGATGCTGCAGTGCATGAAGCGCCCGGTCACCATGCACCAGATGACGGTGAAACGGGCAAAAGACGGGCAGCTCATCCCCAAGGCCCTCTTGGAGAAGTGCAGGGAGGAGGCGAGAAAGACAATTCCCAAAATTCTCGGTAAGTCGATGTCTTCAGTGGTTAGTTACAGTTCACTATCCTTTACTAAAGCTCCTGTTCTTTTGTGTTCCTCCAGATGAGCTGGAAAACACCAAGGCCCAGAAGACCCAGTTCCGATTCTATGGGTATTTGACAGTGTTCCTGGCCTCGATCTATGGTCACCGCTGCGGGGTGTTCCAAAACATGACCATAGATGAGGTCAGGAACGCGACGAAGACGTCAAATACCTACCTCATCAATGTAAGTGATTTCCCTGTGTGTGTGTGTGTGTGTGTGTCTCTTCTCTTGCTCATTTCTGACACGTTTTCTTGGATTTTGTTCGCAGGTCAACTTGCACAAGACCAACCAGGCCTTCGGACCGGCACAAGTTGCACTCTTCACAGAAGAGTACTGCTGGTTCGAGCGGTTCCTGGCGATGAGGGCGGAATTGGTGGGCGGGGTCGAGGCCAAGCTGTTTTTTTTTACTTCCAGCACAAATCCGTGTAAAAATCTGAACAGTTACTTCCAGGCAGCTTGGGAGGAGATGGGGCTTCCAAAAAGCCCCACATTCACCGCCATGCGGTCGGCCATCGCCATTCATGCAAGTTTGAGAATTTGTCCTTTTTTTTGGTGTGAATATTGTGTCTAAATCCTCTTTTCGTCTCTCTCTCTACAGGCAAGGAACAATGGCAGTGTTGAGGATAGAACTAAATTGTCACGATTCATGTGTCATGACACAAGGACGGCTGACAAGTTTTATGCATGCAACCTCAAAACAAAAGAGGCATGGGAGCACAGGCAGCTCTTCCAAAAGGTGCTGGAGGGGCCTGACGTGTTGGACGAGCCCATCGCCAAGGTCGGCAAGAGGCCTTGCAAGCGAAAGCGCAGTGACAATGCGTCTCCGCTCACCTCACAGACAACCAGTGAGGATGAAGCGGAGCCCGTCTACCAGGAGTCGGGAGTATCCTCGCTGGAGTCGGAAGAGGTAGGTTTGTCTCCTGTCACAGTCATGTCTCCTGTCACAGTCATGTCTCCTGCCTATTGCTAACCTTTGTCTCTCTTTTTTCACGCAGAACTCATCCGATGGCGACCCATCTGAGGCCCGGTCGTCCGTTTACAAGCGCCTGAGGCGGGCGGCCATTGTCCTGACGCCTCTGAAGATGAGGCGCCCCCCGGCAGAGTCACCTAACAAGCTGGAAAAAGAGTACCCCTCCCGCGCCTGATCCAGTGCCTGTCCTCCGATCCTGTCCTGTCATCCTGTGTGTGATCCTTGTTCCTCGCCTGACCCACGTTTCCCCCGCGCCTGGAGTTCCCCGACTAGTCCACCCCTACCCAACTCCACCTGTTCCCTGTTCTGCCATCCCTGTTCTTTGTTGTTTTTGTTCCTGACCTTCCCAGCTCCTGCCTCACCTCCCCAATATGTTCCATTTGCCTGTAAATAGTTCCATTTCATGTTTTTACTTCTTTGTTATTGTTCTAATGCGTTTTATTATTATGTTCAATAAATGTTCCACCTTATGTTTTAAATGTCCATTTGCCTCCGACTCACTTGATTCAACTATGGTGCTAGCTAAAGTTGCTTAATTTAACGAGTAGACAAAAATCTCAACTTTAGGTTAACTTAAAGTAAATTGCAGTTACTTGTTTTCAAACACAAAACACTTATCCACAAATGATTTATTTGATTCTGAATTTTTGGCATAACTTAATTATAAAATAACATAACAATAACCACAAAACACCTACCTGCTCTACTTACCTGATGGGAAGACTCAAGCGTCGTCTCCAGCGTTGTCTCCATCTGATTCTTCAAATGGTGCTTACAAATCTGTAACAGAAACAATAACATATATAAAAGATGTTAAGTGACAAAAGACTCTATAATTTGTCTCACCTAAGCATAATGTGCATGCACGGCCTGCATCAGAAGCTTTAACATTCATATTCTGTAAAAAAGGTTTAAGCATGTATATAATCAAAAACAGTATAATACATTGTTGAGCATGTGTTTGCATTCTCATTTGTATCATTCACTACATTCTACATTAGTATGTGGTGAATGTATGCCAAAGGCCCAAAAACATTACATTGTGAAGAGGTCACAGGTTAAACTGAGCTCATATGGATACGAGGCCTTCTTCAGATGCTGTAAAAAGACACAAAATGAAAATGCAAACACATGATCTTTAATGTATAATAGTGTAGAATGTGGTGAATGTGTGTAAAATCCAGAAAAACATTACATTGTGAAGAGGTCACAGGTTAAACTGAGCTCATATGGATACGAGTCCTTCTTCAGATGCTGTAAAAAGACACAAAATGAAAATGCAAACACATGATCTTTAATGTATAATAGTGTAGAATGTGGTGAATGTGTGTAAAATCCAGAAACACATTACATTGTGAAGAGGTCACAGGTTAAACTGAGCTCATATGGATACGAGGCCTTCCTCAGATGCTGTAAAAAGACACAAATGAGAATGCAAACACATGATTTGTAATTTATAATAGTGTAGAATGTGGTGAATGTTTACAGCATCTGGGAAAGGCCCTGTGTGTGTATGAGCTCAGTTTGACCTGTGACCTCTTAACAATGCAATGTATTTGTTCCTTTTGCATTTGCTCATCACACTCTGCACTGTATTACATTAAAGATAATGTGTATGCTATCTAACATGTGTCTTTTACAGCATCTGGGAAAGGCCCTTTGTGTCTGTGACCTTTTAAACATGCAATTACATTAAAGATAATGTGTATGCTTTCTAACATGTGTCTTTTACAGCATCTGGGAAAGGCCCTTTGTGAGTATGAGCAAAGTTTAATCTGTGACCTTTTAACAATGCAATTACATTAAAGATAATGTGTATGCTTTCTAACATGTGTCTTTAACAGCATCTGGGAAAGGCCCTTTGTGTCTGTGACCTTTTAACAATGCAATTACATTAAAGATAATGTGTATGCTTTCTAACATGTGTCTTTAACAGCATCTGGGAAAGGCCCTGTGTGTCTGTGACCTTTTAACAATGCAATTACATTAAAGATAATGTGTATGCTTTCTAACATGTGTCTTTAACAGCATCTGGGAAAGGCCCTGTGTGTGTATGAGCTCAGTTTGACCTCTGTCCTCTTAACAATGCAATGTATTTGTTCATTTTGCATTTGCTCATCACACTCGGCACTGTATTACATTAATGTGTTTGCTTTCTAACCTTTGTATTTTACAGCATCCAATGTCTGCCCTGCATGCATGTCTGCTTATTTGAACCTTTATGCATGAAACTTCCTTTGTGTCATTTTGTCTTCCAGACTCCAAGGTCTGAATGCCCCCTGTGCCAGAAGGACATTAAAAATTTTAAGCAGCACCTTAGGGTGATGCATAAAATCACCAATGTTCAGGAGCGCCAGTTATGGCAGAAGTTGGCAAGGGGCAGAGTCTTCCTTGCAGGACAGATCTGCCCCTTGTGCAATGTGTTTTTTAAACAATTTGAAAAACACCTAAATACTGGCCATCAAGACATCTCTGTAAGTCATTGATAAAACACATTTAATGGTTGCCTTTTTGCTTAGTTTTCTACACACTTAGATGTCAATTTGTCTTTTTCAGTCAGTTAAGAAGAGAAATATTGTCAAGAGAATGGAGAGAGAGGTCACCATGGGGAAGTTGCGAGAGCTGGAGGCCAGCAACCCTGCCATCCCCATGGTGACCCTGAAGGATGAGCCGCTGGTCAATTCAGGTAGGTGGTTGGTTGTCAACGAAAAGTGTGTATACTACTCAACTACTCTCTCATGACATAATACATCTCAAGTGTTGTGTGACTCTCATGTTTTCCCAGGAAATCCCATCGCTCCTGAGACCGTCACCATCAACACCCACCCTTCTTCCCCTGATCTGCCTGCCACCCCTTCCTTCGGCTCCTGTCTCACCCCTGAACATTTGAGCCCTCACATCAGCCCTCCTGGAAGTGCCATCCCTGCCACGCCAGCCACCCCTTCCTTCAGCTCCTGTCTCACCCCTGAATATTTGAGCCCTCACATCAGCCCTCCTGGAAGTGCCTGCAATATCAGCCTGCCCCCCCACCCATCTTCCCTCCCTCTCCTCCCTCTACAGCCTACGGGGGAGGCTTTTTCAGTCCCCTCCTATTTAGTGAGGATGAACTGAACATGTTTGAGAACATGGGTGAGTCTTAAGCATTCACTGACATCTTAGATAGTCTAAAATGTGCATTCCAACTGTGAAAACTAAACCAATGCTTTTTTTTTAACCACAGACATCCCCACCATCACGCTAGATGAGGAGAAGGCCATTGTAAATCAAATGTGTAGGTGTTCAATTGTGCTTTCGATGCTTCTATGGTGGAAAAAAGTCAGCAATTTAACAAACTCTTCCTTTTTCTTTAAGACAACATGGAGGCAGACGAAATCAACTCAACTCAACTCAACTTTATTTATATAGCGCTTTTTACAATTTTCATTGTTACAAAGCAGCTGTACATGAGACACATTGAATACAAGTAAAAAAACTAAAGGCATATACCTTTAAAAACAAGACAAAGGTGAAAACAACAAAGACAGACATACAAATGCTCCACACACACAATATGCAAACATACATACACACACACACATTGACATAGACGCACACACACACACAGTGAAAGCACACATTGGCGATAAAGAACCACAGGTCAAATATTAAAGGGACTATAAATTCTTATATGCAATATTAATTATGTCTAATTTCTGAATTCTAAAGCAGCCCCCCCGGCCAGGCAGATAGTGCAAAACAATATGCAAACGGTGGTGAGGAACCCAAAACTCCCATCGAGAAAAAAACCTCAGGAGAACCCAGGCCCAACCAGGGGATTCCAGTTCCCCTCTGGCAAAAGCTGCTGCCTCTGCACAAGCTCAACAGTGCTTGCACAACAAGGCTAAATAAAAATAAAAAATAAACTTAATAAGGTAAATGATAGATTTAAGATTATCATTCACAATCTAATAACATTTGAAATGTTGTAGGAAAATCAAAGTTGTGGCGTCCTTTATCCAGCTCTATCCTCTTAGCTCTTGTCAGGTCACCGCTTCCCATTCTCAGCTCTGCCATCGGGTCTGGGCATGAACTGCATCCTGCGGTAACCTTGGAACAAAGAGACAAGACTGGCTGAGAGTAGAGTACTGTTCTGCACTCTTTGATGCAACAAGTACATCATTTGTTGTTGGATGTGTTTCTGGTTCCGGTTGATCTAAATAATGCAGCCTAAATCCTTTTAGGATTAATATTATGGAGGAGTATTGTATGCAAGATTAAAAAGATGAGTCTTTAGTCTAGATTTAAACTGACAGAGTGTGTCTGCCTCCCGGACCGTGCAGGGAAGAATATTCCAAAGTTTAGGCGCTAGATACGAAAAGGATCTACCACCTGCACTTGATTTGAAATTCTAGGTTAATACCAACTGACAGGACGCCTGAGAGCGTAATGTACGTTGAGGTCTGTAATACAATAGAAGTTCATTCAAATACTGCGGCGCTAGACCATGTAGGGCTTTATAGGTAATAAGCAAGATCTTAAAGTTAATGCGATGCTTTATAGGTAACCAGTGCAAGGTTGACAGAACCGGGGTTATATGCTCATACTTTTTTGTACGTGTAAGAACTCGAGCTGCCGCGTTTTGAACAAGTTGCAGTTTTTGTAATAGGCCTGCAGGGCATCCACCTAGAAGTGCATTACAATAATCTAGTCATCATGAATGCATGAATTAATTTCTCTGCATCTGACAGTGACAGCATATGACGTAGTTTAGATATATTCTTAAGATGGAAAAATGCAATTTTACAGGTGTTGGCGACATGGCTTTCAAATGACAGAGTACTATTGAATACAACGCCAAGATTCTTAGCTGATGACGAGGATTTTATCGAGCATCCATCAATCGTTAAGCGGTATTCTTGGTTGTTACGTATAGCGGTTTTCGGTCCAGTAAGTAACACTTCTGTTTTGTCCGAGTTTAGTAGTAAAAAATTGTTACTCATCCACATTTTTAAGTCAACTATGCAATCCTTTATTCGATGAAACTGCTGGGTTTCATGAGGCTTCGAGGAAATATAAAGTTGAGTATCATCAGCATAACAGTGAAAGCTAATTCCGTGTCGCTTTATTATATCTCCTAGAGGTAGCATGTATAATGCGAAGAGCAGAGGCCCCAAAACTGAGCCCTGTGGTACACCGTACTGGACTTGTGATTTGCGGGACACCTCATTGTTTATTGCTACAAATTGAAAACGGTCAGATAAATAAGACTTAATCCATTTCAATGCTATTCCGTTAATGCCGACGTAATTTTCGAGTCTATGTAGAAGTATGCTGTGGTCAATGGTGTCAAATGCAGCACTGAGGTCTAGCAGCACCAATAACGAAATACAGCCACGGTCAGACGCTAAAAGCAGATCATTTGTAACTCTGATCAAAGCAGTCTCTGTACTGTGAAATGCTAGAAATCCAGACTGGAATTCATCATTAATGTCATTCCTTTGGAGGAAGGAGCATAATTGAGTTGAAACTACTTTTTCCAGAACTTTAGATATAAATGGTAAATTCGATATAGGCCTGTAATTCCCTAGTTCTTTAGGGTCGAGTTTGGTTTTTTTTAAAAGAGGCCTTATAACAGCCACCTTAAATGCTTTAGGCACATGTCCTAATGTCAGAGATGAGTTAATAATACTAAGAAGAGGATCTATAATTTCTGGGAGCATTTCTTTCAGTAGTTTTGTAGGTATAGGGTCTAGCATGCATGTTGTTGATTTAGATGATCTAATGATTTTAGACAGAAGCTCACACACCTCTTTAATATTATCTTTAGGAATCTCCGATTGACGGAGTCTAACATCATTTGTGCCGACGTGAATAACAATCTTACTGAATTTACGATTAGTCTTAGCCAGCACATTTAAATTTGACTTGATGTCAGGCGCTCTGGCTCCCGGTAAACATTTGACTATGGTGGCTGGTGCCTCTATGTTAACGTTCCGGACAATAGAAACACCGATCACTTGGGCACTTTCAACAGGTTTCTCAGTCGGTGCGTCAATGAGCGGGGCAAACCTGTTCGAGACTTTAATCGGAGTGATGTTTTGTCCTGCGACTATGCCGTCTCACCGTCACAAAGTTTCCCAGCTGCAGGGGATTTTCAACCGGAACCGAGCTGTGTGCGCTAACATTGCTCGCATCCAAAATGTTTTCTACGGTCCTAACACTCTTACTATCCTCAAATTAAGATTGGATGCGAGACTCTAATTCTAAGATCTTCTCCGTCAGCCTAACTACTTCCCTCGCCGCTGACAGAGAAGGCTAAGCTAAACATATGACATGAGGTGCAAATAACAACAATAGGAATAGAAGCCATGACTCACCGGGTATGAAGTGCAATCCTAACATACCAAGGTTGCTTGATGAGTCTTAGTATATACACTTAAAAAGAGAAACGGTTAGCACACAGGACAAACAGGGGGAGATGATATTCCACAGTGTAAATAGAAGGCAAGCTAACACGCTAGTATGCTAATATGCTAATATGCTAGCGGCATTACACTTCAAATAAATATAGGTTTAGAAAATAAAGTTATAAATAATTCTGCAACGACAGTGATAGGTAACGATAGTAAAATACACTAATATTAAGACCAGGAACAAATGTGAGGTGAAGCAAGTGTCGAGGATACAAACTAGCCGCTGGCAGCGATACAATCAGGAACCAG
>CM017911.1:20648251-20895751 GCA_008369825.1 Triplophysa tibetana | reverse complement strand
CAATGAAATTTGGCGAATGAAATTTGCATGCCGGACTCCGGCCCTGGATATCTGGTATAAAAGGAAGCCGGCGTGCAGCATTCATTTACATCTTGTTCTGAAGAGCCTGAGAGCCTCTCAAACTGCAACAGAAACGATACGGGTTTGTGGCATAAGGGACACAACGTCTCATTCCCTACATTAGGGAACTGAGGTTACATACGTAACCAAGACGTTCCCTTTCTGTCGGTCTCTCGACGTTGTGTCGAGAACGACAGATGGAGTTATCTATGGAAAACGCCACTGTCACAATCTCAGTGAAGCGACGGTAACAAGCCTGGGCGTGTCAGCTCGAAGCTTTCGTGAAACTTGTAACCTTCCAGTGTGGTGGTCGGGGGGTTCCAGAGCTTTCCAGGAGGAAGGAGAGACATGCTGTCGGAGAGTCCTCGCAGCCGAGTGACCTCGCGGTGCCGGAGAGTTTGGGCAGCGCGGAGGAAGGGCGTCCGCCAGTAGCTGCCCGAAGCGGTGGCTCTGGGGAAACGGAAGTGCACAGTGCGGCCACGGTCAAAGCCTTGGTGGAACGGCGACCTGTGCTGCCGCGCCCCTGGGTCGAGGTGGGGTGGCTGTCATCCAAGCGGGAGCGGGGGAGTTGCCGCCATCCGCCAGAGGCCGAATCCTGCATCCGTCCTCCGAGTAGGAGGAGCAGGGGAAGGGAGTGCCGAGTGCGGCCACCGCCTGCCAGAGGCAGGAGCCTGCGTCCGTCCGCCCAAGGGGGAGGAGCAGGGGACGGGGAACACGCCCCGCTAAAGGAGGAGCCACCGCCGGCCGCCAGGGGGCGGACGGTCGAGCCGTCTACCGAGGGCCCAGGGCCACCGCAAGGCATCGCGAAGGAGAGTAACCCGGCTGGTTGAGGACCGAGCGGCAGCATGTCAGGGAACCGGACTATAATTTTTTTTTCTCTTTCCGGTCGCTCCGAGTCGCTCCGAGGGCTCCCGTCTCCGGTGTCCCGTCTCGTCGCTGCATACCCCCTGTGAGGGGTGATGGGGGTATGTAGTAGAGTAGGCGGGGCGAGACCGTGGTTCGAGTCCGGTGAGTCATTGTGAATTAGCGCCAGTTGTGCGCACACCGGGCTCGAATCACGGAGGAGATGGGAGCATATAAGAGAACGAGCGACCGGACCGTCGAGGACAGAGGTCCGGGCCCGAAGTGTTTGTATGTGTATTTATGTTTTACTGTGTTGTTGTTCGGCTGTTATATTACTTTATTAATTGTTTTAAAATGTCTTCCGGTTCCCGACTCCTTCCTTCCCTACTTGAATCTCTCTACAGACATGAGTTTACTGTGTGGACGGATAACAATCCGCTTACGTATATTCTGACCAAGCCAAAGCTGGATGCTTGCGGTCAGCGCTGGGTATCGAAACTTGCACCGTACTCCTTCAAGATCAAATATGTTCCTGGAAAACTCAATGTGCTCGCTGATGCACTCAGTAGAGATGCGTTTGTCAAGCCTGTGGTTCAGCGACTTCTATCAGAGCCCTATTCTACACTGTTAGGAGAAGTGCAAGGTGTTGAAGTTGGAAATGTGCAAAAAGTGTTCAGACTTACCTGTCAACCGCAGTCATTAAGATCGGACTCCCTTGACGTCTGTCTTAATGTATCAATGTCTGCTGATGATTTATCATCAGTACTGTCTTCTTGTGATGAATGGGAAACTGGAACTGCATGTAGAGCCACATCAGTCGCAGAACATATTAACTCTTTGATCTGTGGTGACAAAGAAGTGAACGTGCCAATGAGAATCTGTACGTGTTACGAATTTTGAAGCAATGGGATAAACTTTCAGTGCTTGATGGAATCCTGTACAGAGTTATTAAAGACCAGCTCACAAAGCACAAGAGATTTCAATTCGTCTTACCGGAGTCTTTGAAATGTCAAGCACTTTCTGGCATTCATGACCTAGCTGGTCATCAAGGACAGCCACGCACTTTGTCTTTGGGCCGTCAGTGATTTTTCTGGCTCGATATGGAGCGTGATGTGAGAGATTATGTTTAGAAATGTCCCAGGTGTGTCTTCAGTAAAACTCCTGAGCCTGCAGCTAGAGCCGCCCTCGAGAGTATCAAGACAACAGCCCCGCTGGAACTCGTTTGCATCGACTTCTGGTCTGCTGAGGATCGACACCACAGTTCTGTGGATGTTCTAGTTATAACGGATCACTTCACAAAGCTTGCTTTTGCGTTTCCATGTATGGATCAAACAGCGAAAACCGTAGCTAAGATACCGTGGGATGGATTTTTCTGCGTCTACGGATTTCCCCAACGCATCCATTCATACCAGGGATCTTCATTTGAGAGTTAAACTGATTGCTGAGCTTCTCTAATTAGCTGGCATTGACAAGTCCAGAACTACACCTTAACACCCGATGGGGAATGGTGGTACTGAAAGATTCAATAGAGCACTAGGCAACATGCTCAGGTCCCTTCCACCTAGGCCTAAGCTGAAGTGGCCGCAGCTGGTACAGACCATAACTTTTGTGTACAACTGTACAGCTCATGAAACAACAGGCTTTGCCCCGTTCTACCTTATTTTCGGCAGAGTACCGCGGTTGCCGGTTGACCTAATGTTCCAGAGTGTTTCGAAGGATAGTTCAGTTTGTGACTACGACCAGTACGTTCAATCGCTCATCAGTGACCTCCAATCTGCTATGGCAGTAGGTCAAGTCCATGCTGCTCGAGAGCAAATGCACCAGTCCGACCAATATAACAAGAGAGTCAAAGGATTTCCTCTAGCCATCGGTGACCAGGTACTTGTGGTGAACAAAGGATGTGGAGGGAAACGGAAACTTGCTGACAGATGGGAGCCTGTTGTAAACACAGTCGTTGCCACATCTATAGGATCTCTGACAAAGCTGGAAATGAGCGTACGGTGCACCGCAATCTCCTTTTGCAAGTTAACTTCCTGCCTTTATCTGATTCAGATAGTTCAAGTCAAGAGAATGATGATGCACATGCCAGCAGTGTCCCTCCACAGTCTGATCCAACATGCCCTGATGTCCGAACCGCTCCGTTCCAAAGGGATGCTTGTTCAAATGTTGCTGAGGTTAATCCTGCGGATGATGCTGAGAACGACTCTGTGGAACTCCCACGTGCTGAGTCTGTGTCTGATGTCCCCTGTGTAGCTACTTGTGGTGATGACCGTACTAGTTCATGGGTGTTTTCTCAGTTGTCCAACCAACCAGAGTCAAAGTCTCAACTTGTTACCCCATTAGTTGATGACAGTACTGTGGCTGGTGCTAACCCTTTTCCCAAAATCCAGTTCCTACACAAGGTCCCGTAGCTGATCTAAATACAGCAGATCGTTACTCTACCAGATTCGAGAGAGTTATTAGGCCTGTAAGTAGAAACATTTAATCTATGGTTCATCTCGAGAACATATTAAGCTTAGATTCTGGGTCTACGGTGATTCAAATTTGAATGTGTAAACTGTTTCCAATAAATATGAAACAGTGGGTGTCCATGTAATTTCTGGAACCTGTTTCTTTTTTTTTTGTTTCTGACACATCTGTTTCTGACACATTCTTTACCAATGTCTTGATTAACGTTTATATATGGTCAATCTATACGAGGTGTAATGGGCACCTTTGTTATCTGTGGAATGTAATGGAATTTGGCCAATTTCATAACATTTTTATCCCTTTGTTGGGTAGCTTTTGTTGCTGTTGTTTCCACTGTTTGTTTAGAGTGGGAGCCTGGCTTTTGACCAGTGTACAGTTTTTCTAATGTTTCATAATTTTGTGTGATTCTGGGGGGTGAGTGTAACAGGTACAAAATGTAACTAGTTTATTTCGAATTTTATCTCTTATTTAGAATTACACAAAAAGCATATTTATTGTGTTTACCTGATATTCTGTCTATGTGTGCGCCTTCCCATTTAAATATTCTGTGAACAGTGTTTTACGGAATTTCCGGTCTGTTCAAGTCCTCTTCCCTTTTCGCACTGGCTGTGCATGGGAGATGTAGGTTCCTGTTGATCTCAGACCAATTGTTGTAATATTTGGTTAAAACTCATTCTTTTATATATTCTGTTTTAGTGAGACAAGTGATATTGTCTTACGTGTTTATTTTATCATGGTTTTGTATACTTTCATTTGGTTATATCTATTGTTTGATTAACCGATGTACGTGGAACACGTGGGTTAAATGTTACACGTCTTTTCTGTTAACAGAGGGACAAAAGGGCAAGACACACTGTAAGACTGTTTATTATTTTCAATCAGGTATGTTACAATTGTCACTCGTCATATTTCTTTTCTGCTATTTTGTCTGTTCACCTCCTTCGCCCTTTTCGCACTGGCTGTGGATGGGAGAGAGGGACAAAAGGGCAAGACACACTGTAAGACTGATTATTGTTTTCCATCAGTGATTAAATGAAGGGTCGAAACGATATCTGGGGCCCGTTTCAATAAGGATGTTCAACCAACACCGAGTTAAAATCTGAACTCTGAGTTGATTTACTCAGAGAATCGCTACTCTGAGTTTTCAGTTTCAGACCAGCTGATTTGAGTTAGTTCAATCCACTCTGAGTAAGTTCACTCTAGGTTACCTTCTGCACGTGCAGCATGGCGATGTAAAGCCATCATCAATTGAGTGAAGATAGCACGATTCACCATGGCAACGGCATGTGACAAAAGCACGTGTTCATTTGTTGCCAATGGAATTGAAGGTACTGTTACAAGCGTACGGTGAATATGAGCACATATTTAGAAAAAAAATATTCACTTTTTAATGCGCAAGTTTATATGTCAATCACTTTTATATTTATTTTGTTGAAACTGTGAAAAAGGGAATTATTTTTACCGCTCTCTCTCCCTCTCTCTCTCGCGCGCTCTCTTTCTCTCTCTCTCTCTCTCTCTCTCTCTCTCTCTCTCTCTCTCGCTCTTATGTAGGTGCAATCCTTCTGCAATAAAAAGATCTCGGCAGAAGCTGAATATGAAATACAAGAACATCTTTCAGGTAAGTTTAAAGAAATAAAATGCTCTTGCTAGTAGGATGCCTGTTTGGGAAATGTTAAATATACGCCTTAAACTGGCCTTAAAAGTTAAGATAAAACGTCCAAGCGGGGAATCACAATTCTCTCCCTACATAAATGTGACTCTCTGCGAATTAATGCACCTTCCTCATCGATGGGTTCCTGAATAACGGACATGACATTTTAACGTCTGTGTGACTAAATTGAGCGCGAATAGCAATATGAATCAATAAACAAATGTCTATGCAATTTCAACACTGCTCGCGCGTCGAAAAGTGGAATAAAACCTGCTCCCGACCAGGTCAGGTTCACGGAGTATGTTACTCTGGTTACTCACTCGGAGTATAAGATACCTCGTTTTCTGAAATGGGCTTGACTTACCCCGCGGACGCGGGTTTGACATACCTCGCTTTCTGAAACCAAAAACCCTGAGTATTCCGTTCCGGGTTGACTTACTCTGAGTTTGCACTTAACCTGCTTTCTGAAACGGGCCCCTGATGTGCGAGTGGTTACTACTCCATATGAGAAAAAACACAACACAGACTACATCTGTCAAATGTGCCAGCAGAAAAACTTACAGAAATCGAAAAAAAAGTACACTGGGGTTGTGGTGTTTCTGTAGTGTAGTGGTTATCACGTTCGCCTAACACGTGAAAGTTCCTCTGTTCTAGACCGAGCAGAAACAGTATGCAGGTTTTGGCGTGAAGCAGTGCAAATGCATCTCGGGATTGTCAAATTCAGCCTCTCTTAGCTCACAGGCTTTGTTCTTTTAGTGACTGTCGCATTCTCCTCACATGATAGGTCCCTAGTTGAAACCTGAGTGGAAACAGGTTGCCTCTTAGTGTGCCAGCAGGAAAACGTAGAGAAATAAAAAAAAAGTATACTGATGTTATGGCGTTTCTGTAGGGTAGTGGTTGTCGCGTTTGTCTAGCACGCGGAAGGTCCTCGGTTCGAGATCGAGCAGAAACAACATGTGATTTTTGACGCAGGTCTACTCCTTCTTGCACTTTTGGGGTCACCCGTAATGGTACTGATCAGTTATTTAGACTGACCTTGTTTCTCTGTTGCAGTGGTTTTAACATTCACATCACTCGTGAAAGGCCCCGGATCGTAAATGGGCAAAATCAGACAGAAATCGAACAAGACCCTTGTGAAACTTTTGACAAAAATCAAACCAAAAATCCTTCCCGAAACATGAGTACAACGCTTTTGTGGTCTGTTTTAAACAAGCGCGAGGTAGACGACGTACCTAGGAGCTGTCCACGTTTCTGTAGTGTAGGAAATATCAGGTTCGCTTTACACGTTAAAGGTCCTCGGTTCGGAACCGAAGAGAAACATCACCTGCTTTAAGCCATAGAGTGGAATAATTACAAGCTAAACAAGCCTTTAAGGATTCAATGCCCGGTTTCGTAGAGAAGGCTTGAGACTAGTCCCAGACTAAGATGAATGTTTGAGAGTTCTTAACTGAAAAAACTTGCCCTGAAACACCTTAAAGTTTGTGACTGGCAAGTTTTGTGCCAAAGTCAGAGTTCCTGACGCGCGTCTTTGGACGCAGGTCCACTTCAATGCCGTTCTTGCGAAGCACTTCTTCTCGCACTTTTGAGGTCACCCATAATGGTACTGATCAGTTATTTAGGCTGACCTTGTTTCTGTGATGCAGTGGTTTTAACGTTCACATCACACGTGAAAGGCCCCGGTTCGTAACTGGGCAATATCAGACAGAAATCGAACAATAACCTTGTGGTTTTTTTGACCAAAATCAAACCAAAAATCATTCCCGAAACATGAAAACAACGCTTGCGTGGTCTGTTTTAAACCAGCGCAAGCTAGACGACGTACGCAGAAGATGTCCACGTTTCTGTAGTTTAGGAAATATTACGTTCACTTTACACGCAAAAGGTACTCGGTTGGGAACCGAACAGAAACATCGCCTGCTTTAAGCCATAGAGTGGAATATAACTACAAGCTAAACAAGCCTTTAAGCATTCAATGCCCGGTTTCGTAAAGAAAGCTTAAGATTAGTCCCAGACCAAGATGAATGTTTGAGATGTCTTAACTGAAAAAACTTGCCCTGAAAAACCTTAAAGTTTGTGAGTGGCAAGTTTTTGCCAAAGTCAGAGTTTCTGTAGTGTAGTGGTTATCACGTTTGCTATACACGCGAAAGGTCCTTGGTTCGAGACCGAGCAGAAACAACGCGCGTCTTTTGATGCAGGTCCACTTGAATTCCGTTCTTGCGAAGCACTCCTTCTTGCAGTTTTGAGGTCACCCGTAATGGTACTGATCAGTTATTTAGGCTGACCTTGTTTCTGTGATGCAGTGGTTTTAACGTTCACATCACACGTGAAAGGCCCCGGATCGAAACTGGGCAAAATCAGACAGAAATCGAACAAGAACCTTGTGTTGCTTTTGAACAAAATCAAGCCAAAAATCCTTCCCGAAACATGAAAACAACGATTGCGTGGTCTGTTTTAAAAAAAGCAAGCTAGACGACGTACGCAGGAGATGTCCACGTTTCTCTAGTTTAGGAAATATTACGTTCGCTTTACACGCGAAAGGTCCTCGGTTCGGAACCGAACAGAAACATCGCCTGCTTAATGCCATAGAGTGGAATATAACTACAAGCTAAACAAGCCTTTAAGCATTCAATGCCCAGTTTCGTAAACAAAGCTTAAGATTAGTCCCAGACCAAGATGAATGTTTGAGATGTCTTTACTGAAAAAACTTGCCCTGAAACACCTTAAAGTTTGTGAGTGGCAAGTTTTTGCCAAAGTCAGAGTTTCTGTAGTGTAGTGGTTATCACGTTTGCTTTACACGCGAAAGGTCCTCGGTTCGAGTCCGAGCAGAAACAACGCGCGTCTTTTGACGCAGGTCCACTTGAATGTCATTCTTGCAAAGCACTCCTTCTTGCACTTTTGAGGTCACCCGTAATGGTACTGATCAGTTATTTAGGCTGACCTTGTTTCTGTGATGCAGTGGTTTTAACGTTCACATCACACGTGAAAGGCCCCGGATCGTAAATTGGCAAAATCAGACAGAAATCGAACAAGAACCTTGTGGTTTTTTTGACCAAAATCAAACCAAAAATCATTCCCGAAACATGAAAACAACGCTTGAGTGGTCTGTTTTAAACCAGCGCAAGCTAGACGACGTACGCAGAAGATGTCCACGTTTCTGTAGTTTAGGAAATATTACTTTCACTTTACACGCGAAAGGTCCTCGGTTCGGACAGCTAATGTGTCATTTAATGTGCACCTCATGACACACTTGGCTGCTAGTGTAAGGAACTGGGGACCATTGTAGGCCACATCCACATTTTCTTTTGAATCTTTTAACGGCACCCTGTTGACATATTTCACTTGCACAACTCATGTCCCTGTCCAAATAATTAAAAGGTACCTTAGGGAGGGGAGTCTCACAAAGAAAGGAGCAACAGTTATGGCAACTGACAAATCAGTTCAGATCAGTGGCCATGTCAGAGTTTTTTGTAAACCAGTACAGACAGATGTCTCGGTTTTACACATGCTTGCAATAAATGACCTACTAGGTGTTAGAGTAAAACAAGCCTCCCACTACAACCGTTTCATTGTGAATGGTATACTGTATCACTCTGACACAAACAACTGCCTACAAAAAAGAATCAACTCGGTTGTTGAGTTGCAGAATGGCACATTAGTCGGAATTGTGAATTTGGTCGTTTCTGGTGCAACACACTGTGCTTTGGTCAAGGAGCTTGTTAAGTCTGGAAGGAAGCTGTGCAGAGACACAACACTTAATATTGCATCAAGCTTTGTGTATGAAGTGTCTGAGTGCAATATAGTATATGCCATCCATCCAGAGTAATTGACACGCAAATGTGTCATGGTTGAGGTATATGTTATTTCCCTGCCAAACAACATTGAACGAGACTAATATGGCATCAAGAAAATGTAATGCACTTCGACTATTGCACTTTATCTATTATCTTTATTCAATTTTCTTTATTTGTCTTGTACATTCCTTCATTTTTTCACTATGTGTTTTCAAATCCACACTGTCATTACATCTCGCAAACCAACGGTAACTCGCAGAAGGCCACGCATGGCTAATGCTAACAACCTGCGTACTCTTTCAGCATCCAACACTACCTCTATTACCTTTCCAATTGGTTTATGGAACTGCCAATCCGCTGTAAACAAGGCAGATTTCATCACAGCTATTGTTAAACATTCTGGTCTTTCTCTTTTAGCACTTACTGAAACCTGGATCAAACCAGAGGACACTGCCACACCGGCTGCCCTCTCTAATAATTACACTTTCTCCCACAGCCCACGCATATCAGGGAGGGGCGGAGGAACCGGTCTACTTATTCCTAACGACTGGAAATTTAAACAGCTGGCACCCTCATGCAACAACACCACCTTTGAGTTTCATGCTGTCACTGTCATCCACCCTGTTGTAATGCATGTTGTAGTTCTCTATCGCCCCCCGGGGCACCTTGGACTCTTCTTGGAGGAATTGGATACACTTCTGTCATCATTCCCCGAGGATGGTACTCCTCTGGTGGTACTTGGAGACTTCAACATCCACCTGGAAAAACCACAGGCTGTTGACTTCAACAACCTGACTGCATCGTTTGACCTAAAGCGAGTCCCCACTTCAGCAACCCATAAATCTGGTAATCAACTTGATTTCATCTACACACGCTATGGCTTCACCCATCATTCCCAGGTCACCCCACTTCACACGTCGGATCATTTCCTCAGACACTACACATGCCTCCCCACTGGTCACATTCCGACGCAACCTACGATCACTCTCTCCCTCCCGCCTATCCTCTGCAGTCTCTGCTACTCTCCCACCCCCTAAACAGTTCTCTCTCCTTGATACTAACACCGCCACCCACAGCCTTTGCTCCACACTAACCTCCTGCTTAGACATCTTATGCCCTCTGAGATCTAGGCCATCTCGTGCATCTCCTTCTGCCCCCTGGTTATGTGATGTTCTCCGTGAGCATCGCGCCTCTCTCAGGTCTGCTGAGAGAAAGTGGCGCAAATCAAAAGAACCCACTGACCTCTCTCTCTACCAGTCTATTCTCTCTTCCTTCTCTGCGGATGTCTCCTCTGCGAAAACCCAATACTACCACACTAAAATCAACAACTCTCCTGACCCTCGTACTCTCTTTAAAACCTTTTCTGCTCTCCTTTGCCTGCCTACCCCCTCACCTCCTTCAGACTTAACAGCTGACGATTTTGCATCGTTCTTTGTAAAGAAAACGAACACCATCAGCAATCAATTCTCTGCGCCATCACCTCTTGACCACAGTCAATCCCCAGACACATTCTTGTTCCCCTCGTTCTCTCTCCTATCTGAAGAGGAAGTTTCCAAGGCAATTTCTTCTAACCACCCGACTACCTGCCCTCTAGATCCCATCCCCACCCATCTCCTCCAGGCCATCTCTCCATCAGTTGTACCCTCTCTGACTCACATTATCAACTCGTCCCTCACCACTTGCACATTTCCTACTCTCTTCAAAGAGGCCCGTATTACCCCACTACTAAAGAAGCCTACTCTTAATCCTGCACTGTTAGAAAACTACAGACCGGTATCCCTACTCCCCTTCGCTGCTAAAACTCTAGAACGTGTTGTATGTAACCAGTACAAAAAGCTCCCTTCTGTTCTAAAACGTAATCTCGGTAAAAACGACTTCCTAGCAGCATTGGGTGTGCGAAATCAGCCTCACGGTATTGTTAACAAGCCTTCCACGCAGAAAGAACCCTTGACCCCGATGTAATTTGAACACACAACCTTCTGATCTGGAGTCAGAGGCGCCAACTCCTTGCACAATCCAAATTCAAGTGAGCAAACAGTATTTACCTTGTTTTTTATTGTGTGTCCTGAGGTCTCAGGCAACAAATGCTTGACACAAAGTGCTGCGTTCTCGGTGCCGGCAACTGAAAAGTACATAAGGTACAGCTGGGACAATTTTTACGAGATGTCTTTACACTATCTTGACGTTTTTAACCTCACCACTACATAGAAAAAATCTTAAACATCCAAAAGAGCTAAAGTGGGCAGTCATGTGGGGACAAAAATCTCCCTTCGGTTCTAAAACGGAATCTCAGTGAACGACTTTCTAGCAGCAATCGGTGTGCGACATCAGCCCCACAGTTAAAAAGCCTTCTACGCAGAAAGAACCCTTGACCCCGACGTGATTTGAACACGCAACCTTCTGATCTGGAGCCAGACGCGCTACCGTTGCGCCACGAGGCCTTTCGATGGGCAATTGCCAACGATGGCGCCACACAGACGGAAATTGCACGAAAGCCATCGAGAGACGGCGGCTGATGTGGACCTTAAATTTGTTTTTCTCGGACAGATCAACGGTTTGACTTGGAAAGAAACAGCAGAGGTTTGGAAATTCATAACAACGAACGTCGCCGCACAAAAATATAGCTCCTGTTTTTTGAGAGCCGCTTTTGCAGCATAACGGTTAAGTCGACAAGTGCTCTGTATTTTTCCAAGAAGCTGCCTGACTGTTCCGTCAAAGTGGTCGGCAGGATGCTAGCTTCAGGAAAATCTGTTCAGAGTTGGCTTTTGCAGTAATTTGTTGATGGAAGAGCACTGTGTCTCTTTGGCCCCTCCCAGAGGGAATGATCATGGAGGAGCCTCAACCCAATATTAGCCCATTGAACATTGCGATATGACATAGGAAGCACACTGGGCCGAGAGCTGGTGGGTGTAGCTCGAATTTCTCTTGATCTACGCAGAAATCTTCCGCCTTTAATGAAAAACATTTCCGCAGAGTGAAACCACCGTGAGTTTAATGTAATTTTGGAAGGCTCCGTTCACAGCAGGCCTTCGTTATTGTGCCAAGAACCAGAGAGTTTAAGAATCTGCCTCTGTTGGATTGCTTCTGCACATCGTTGTCTCCTAGCTATTTTGGGACTCTTGGTTTCACCACGCTTTTTGCGAGTTTATTGTCAGCACCTGCTCAGATAGGTAGACAATCTTCTGCGATGCACTTCAAATGTGTGGTGGTTATTTGCTTCCTCTGTGCTGGGAAACAGTTGAAGTGCAGTTAATGTCCAGGTCGGAAGACGATAGCATATGCGTCCCATATAGTCTAGCGGTTAGGATTCCTGGTTTTCACTCAGGCGGCCCGGGTTCAACTCCCGGTATGGGAATTACCATTTTCTCAATTGGTTATTTTCAAATGAAAAAGCTGCTGTTTCACAGTGAGGCTCTGTCGAGTCAGCTGTGTAGGAGGTCAAACAAATAGCCACGTATCTCGTTTATCAGCCTTTCTTGGCAGCTTCTACATTTTAACTCCTTGCACAATCCAAAAGAGCTAAAGTGCAGTCATGTGGGTACAAAAAGCTCCCTTCGGTTCTAAAACGTAATCTCGGTAAAAACGACTTCCTAGCAGCAATGGGTGTGCAAGATCAGCCTCACGGTATTGTGAACAAGCCTTCCACGCAGAAAGAACCCTTGACCCCGACGTAATTTGAACACGCAACCTTCTGATCTGGAGTCAGACGCGCCAACTCCTTGCACAATCCAAATTCAAGTGAGCAAACAGTATTTACCTTGTATTTTATTGTGTGTCCTGAGGTCTCAGGCAACAAATGCTTGACACAAAGTGCTGCGTTCTCGGTGCCGACAACTGAAAAGTACAAAAGGTACAGCTGGGACAATTTTTACGAGATGTCTTTACACTATCTTGACGGTCAGAAGTAACAAAGGGGCGAAAACTCACAGTAAAATGGAGGAAGAAATGAAGAAGGATTGTTTAAGGCTAATTTAATGTGCGTACCCTTTTCATGTATTAAAATATCCTTCCCTAGTCAAGAAGATTTTGAAGAGTTTCCTGTAAATCTAAATTAACCGCGCCTCTGGTGGGACTCGAACCCACAACCTTTGAATGCCCACATTTCTTAATCTAGAAGTCAAATGCGCTATCCAATGCGCCACAGTGCCTTGAGCACTACTCTTGTCCCTTTTCATCAGGGATGTGGAGCATGCCAAAACTATTCCCTGGATCAAGAAAAAAATCAGTCTACAAAGACAAGGGAGTAGTACACAAAGAGCCCATACACTAGGCACCGCTGGGATTCGAACCTAGGATCTCCTGTTTACTAGACAGGCACTTTGACCAGCTAAGCCACGGCGCCAGCACCCGAACTCATTGTAGCACAAGTAACTGAAAAAACGAAAGGGGCCAAAACAATGATGACAAAGTGTCAAGTTGATGCAGAAGGCAGTCGACAGGTTGAAGCCCTATCTCAAGCAACAGAATGGCGCGGAGTATTTTCCTCAAAGTTTAGAGAATATCTCTAACCCTGCACGTTACAACGTTCTTCCCAGGGCACGTTGCACACACATCCAACTTTTGCGAGAATTAATACCCATCCAGCATGTCTAAAAGATTTCAGAAACTGTGCATTTTAAACTGTGTAATGAGTAAAACTACATGTCGAGAGGCAACTGCTAGGTTTCCCTAGTCTCAAGATCACAAAGGTTTCACACAAAGCTCCCAGGCACCGCTGGGATTTGAACCCAAGATCCCCTTTTTACAAGACAGGTGCTTTGGCCAGCTAAGCCACGGCACCTACGCCCTTGTATGCAGGTCATGCTACTGAAAAGTAACAAAGGGGCAAAAACTCACAGTAAAATGGAGGAAAAAATGCAGAGGAATTGTTTAAGGCTAATTTAATGTGTGTACCCTTTTCAAGTAACAACATATCCTTCCAATGCAGCGCATGCCATAACTATTCCCAGGATTAATGAGAAAATCAGTTTACAAAGACAAGGGAGTAGTAAACAAAGAGCCTACACACTAGGCACCACTGGGATTCAAACACGGGATCTCCTGTTTACTAGACAGGCACTTTGCCCAGCTAAGCCACAGCGCCAGCACCCGAAACGTGTGTAGCACGTGTAACTGAAAAAACGAAAGGGGCAAAAACAATGATGACAAAGTGTCAAGTTGATGCAGAAGGCAGTCGACAGGTTGAAGCCCTATCTCAAGCAACAGAATGGCGCGGCGTATTTTCCTTAAAATTTAGAGAATATCTCTAACCCTGCACGTTACAACGTTCTTCCCACGGCACGTTGCACACACATCCAACTTTTGCGAGGATTAATACCCATCCAGCATATCTAAAAGATTTCAAAACTGTGCAGTTTAAACTGTGTAATGAGTAAAACTACATGTCGAGAGGCAACGGTTAGGTTACCCTAGTCTCAAGATCACAAAGGATTCACACAAAGTTCCGAGGCACTGCTGGGATTTGAACCCAGGATCTCCCGTTTACAAGACAGGCACTTTGACCAGCTAAGCCACGGCACCATCGTCAAAAGCAGTTTTGTGATAATTGTGACTGACAAGTAACAAAGGGGAAAACAAACAATTAAGAAGAGATGGTAATCATGGAAGAGGTCACCTCTGACGTGGAGGGGTATGGGAACCGAGGGCCGCACTGGGGCAGAGTCAGGCATGAATTGATCAGTTTATTTCAAAACTGTCACGGTCTTCGTTTTTGATACAACAATAACAGTTTGTGAACTTGACAAAATGTTTTATAAGTGAAACTTGCCACACAAGTCAGTATTTTGTGAGGACTTCTTGACATCCATCATCACTTCAGTATTGCAACACTGTGCAGGTAAGCAGGATGTGATGAGCAAGTTCACTTCTTGGGTGTTTCTTGAACATGTATAAGAACAAAACCCTCTTTCAAGTACGAAAAGATGTGCAATAAGAAGAGCCAAGCCAATAGGCACTGCTGGGATTTGAACCCAGGATCTCCTGTTTACAAGACAGGTGCTTTGGCCAGCTAAGCCACAGCACCTACGCCCATGTATGCAGGTCATGCTGCTGAAAAGTAACAAAGGCGCAAAAACTCACAGTAAAATGGAGGAAAAAAGGCAGAGGGATTGTTTAAGGCTAATTTAATCTGTGTACACTTTTCATGTAACAACATATCCTTCCCTATTCAAGATGATTTTGAAGAGTTTCCTGTAAACCTAAATTAACCACGACTCTGGTGGGACTCGAACCCACAACCTTTGAATGGCCTCATTACTTAATCTAGAAGTCCAATGCGCTTTCAATTGCGCCAAAGAGCCTTGAGCGCTAATCCTGTACCTGTTCGTCAGGTATGCGGAGCATGGCAAAACTATCTCCTGGATTCAAGAAAAAATCAGTCTACAAAGACAAGGGAGTAATAAAACACAGAGGCCAAACACTAGGCACCGCTGGGATTCGAACCCAGGATCTCTTGTTTACTAGACAGGCACTTTGACCAGCTAAGCCACGGCGCCATTACCCGAAACATGTGTAGCACGTGTAACTGAAAAAACGCAAGGGGCAAAAACAATGATGACAAAGTGTCAAGTTGATGCAGAAGGCAGTCGACAGGTCGAAGCCCTATCTCAAGCAACAGAATGGCACGGAGTATTTTCCTTAAAGTTTAGAGAATATCTCTAACCCTGCACGTTACAACTTGTAACTGAAAAAAACGAAAGGGGCAAAAACTATGATGACAAAGTGTCAAGTTTTAAGAATGTAAACTAATTATGTCCCCTTGTCTAAACAATATTCTACGGTTGAAAAGTCTAGTCGACGGAACACACAAAGTTTCAGGATCCTGGAGACAAAGTTTGACACAGACACCAGGTGCTTGTTCAATCAAAGTCCAAAGTTTATTGTGTTAAGGACTAATATTTATGAGCTTGAAACAGGAGGTGTCACATAAAACCACCAGAGTGGAAAATCACTAGACTTTCTGTTTAGTCTTATTCCTCCTGAACAATCAGATATGATCACAAAGTACGTATTCAATATACGTACTCAATATACATTCATCTAAACAATTGTCCCTTGACATCATTAGGAACCTTGAGATGGAGACCAACAGATACTTATATCAGCATATGACAGCGTAAGACATGATACAACTTTAAACGAGGTTAAATAACAAGAAAGTAAGGCACATCTTATATGAATAGAAGCTAATACTAATATGAATGAATATGAATATACATATGATCTATGAACTTTGTATTAAACACAGATGGAATATTTGTAGAGGACAGGACGAAATCCAGATTCTCACAATGGCCACTTTCAGACCAACGGTCTTACAAGCAGTTCTGTGTCCCTTTAAAGAACAAAGTGTTAATACAAAATCTTTAATAAAAGGATAGTTGCATTCGCGTATTTTTGTGTGGTTTTCCTTCTTGAATATTCAGAGTCAGTTGTACTATTAGAGACATTTGTTTTGGCATCTCGCAGCTACCATCGTCATTTAAAATCATGTCTGTTGTAAACTGTTCATTTCTCTCTAGTTTTACTTCTTGGTTTAGGATTACCAGTGATTATTACACTTATTAGGATTAGAATAATCGTTGTTCCACGCAGTCCACCTGGCTGCCTGATTGGGTGCCATGGCCTGTTAGGTTCTATCATTTAAGAATTTAAGAATATCTGGGCCAAACACCATAAGGGCTTCTGTAAGTGTGCACGCAGTATAGGAAATGATATCTAAGAATTCCATAGGAAATTTGCACTTAGGATAATTTTTTTTCCCTTTTTCCTTCTTAGAATAGAATTTGGCCCTCAATGCACTTCAGGGGAAGCTACGGAGTCAGCACTGTTGGCTCAATGGGCCTTCTATATTCTTGCTTTGGGTGGCCCCTACCTCACGAAAGGTAGTTCTTTCCTCAGCTTAGTCAGTCCTTTCTCCACCCTGAGGTTTAGTAAGGTGAATCCCGTTTGAGATTCTATGTTAAATTGGAGCTTGCCTGCTCTCCTGCAGAACACAACTTCAATCTGGAAGCGTGTATCCACTGTGGCTGGTAGTCCGTCAGAACTCCTGTCCGTGTGACGGCAATCACAGTCGCTGGTCCGTGGTACTTTGGTTCTCCAACCTTTGTTGGCTTCAGACTCCTCACAAAGACTTTTTGTCCTGGAACAAAGTTATGAGTAGGGTGCTCTGAGGGAAGAGCAAGGCACAAAGAAACATCAGTACATATAGAATTTTACTTTTCGACTAGGGAAGTAACGTAGTCCTCCTGGATCACCTAAAGAAGAAATACCCGACCGGCCTTTGACCCACGGGGTCGGGAAAGGTCTACCCACTAGTACCTCGAACGGTGACAATTTTGTCGTGGAAGATGGAGTCATTCTTATTTCTGCCAAGACTGCAGGCAATAAATCAACCCACTTTCTTCCTGTTTCAAGTACCGCTTTTGTTAGTCGTGTTTTCAGTGTTTGATTCTCGACTGTTGCACTTTACGGATGGTACAGGATATTAAAATGCCCATCAATAGACAACGCTTTTGATAAGAGCTGTGATACCTTTGACGTGAAACTTGACGCATTGTCCGATTCTATGGTGGCCAAAACGACGTGTTGGCGTCCTCTTTTGCACATGAAGATGCTTCAGGCCACTTTGAGAATCGATCAACAATTACCAAAAGATTTTTCAGATTACCTATCGGCGGCATGTGCGTAAAATCAATTTATAGATGTTGAAAAGGAGCTTCCGGATGTGTCAATGCATCGTGCTTAGCTGATTTGAGCGGATTTACTGAGCACATGTTAAGCATGCATCCAAAACAAGCTTTGCTGTTTTATGAACATCGGCTATACAATACAATTGATTAATTGCTTGAACTACTTTTGCACAACTGGTGTGAGATAACCCATGGTAATGTCTAATTAGGATAATTAACCCTAATTTTTTTGTAGTGCTATCCTACCCTGTCCATCTCTAATAATCCCTTCCTTGTCAGGAGTGCAAACACTTTTGCTCCAATGCTCTAAGTCTCCCTCTGTTGGCTGACTTTGCAGGAATTTGATATCAATGTCAGGTACATTCGTTATGTGCACTGTCGTTGCTACCTGTGTTTCATCTTTTGGATGAAATGGTGATTTAATCTGAGCTTGGGCTGCTACCTTTGCTGCTTCATCAGCCCTTTTGTTGCCTACAGCCAGTTCATCGTCCCCCGAAGCATGACCCTTTACCTTTACTATGGCCACTTCGAGCGGAATCTGAACTGCTTCAGTTAACTTTCCTATCAGATTTGCATGTGCTATTGGCTTTCCATCAGCAGTTTTGAACCTTCGTGCTTCCCACATTTTGGCATAATGGTGAAGAAAACTCCATGTATACCTAGAATCTGTGTAAATTGTTACTCTCTTTCCTGTCATCAGCTCACAGCAGTGTTGTAATGTAACGGAGTACAAATACTTCGTTACTGTACTTAAGTAGAAATTTCACATATCTGTACTTTACTTCGCTTTTTAAATTTATGTCAACTTTCACTTTTACTCCACTACATTTCCTCCAGATCCTCCACAACCTTTGTTTTTCAGTGTCTTCTACATATTTGATCCCTGTCCACTTATGATTGTATGATGTTTAGATTAATCTTTTCACACTGGGGAATATTGAGAGACTTATACACAACTATTACAAAAGATACAAACATTCCCTTACGCTCAAGAAGTCCACACAATATATTTAAGGTAGGTGAGCGTAAATCTCTGAAAATGATAATTTGTCAACCTTTTTTTGTCAATTGAATTTTGTCCTTCCGCAAACATTTTATAGCTTTTGGAAGGCGTTACAAAATATATATATATTTTTTAATTATTTCAACAAAATAAAACAATTGAAACTGGTCGCCCTACCTAAAGGTTTACATGCACACGACTTTTGAATGTAGTGTTGACTTCTTGAGTATCATGGAATGTTTGTATATTTTGTAACAGTTGTGTTTGAGTCTCTCAATTCTCCTTAGAATAAAAAGATGAATCTCATCATTCAGTCACTGATGAAAAAGGGCCGATAATGCAGAAGATGCTGAAAAGCAAAGATTGTGAAGGAGCTACACCATTAAACTGTCCACAGTTTGATCAACAACTATTACAAGACAAAGAAAATTTCACTGATGGTTCAGGTAACGTCGTACAGTATTAGGAACCAGTCGTGCAGGTATGTTTAGTCTTGAACTGGCCTACTTTTATAAATGTAGATAATTATGTGTTAAAAACTTTATGATAATGTCTGTTATGTGAAATAACAGGGCAGTAAGAATTAAAAAACGAACATACTCTTCATCAATTTTCAACATTTTCTCTGCAAGGGATGTGTAAACTTTTGACCACAACTCTACAGTATATAGGATATTAAACTTCTCATTTTAATTTTGATGCCAGCAACATTTAAAAATGATATGGGACGAAGATAGAAAAACTCTTGGGTACTTCAAAAAGAAAAACAGTTCTCAGAACAATCTTTTGACAATCAGAACCCTCAATATACAGTACCAGTCAAAAGTTTGGAAACACATGACTGAAATGATTTTAAATATCTTAAAAAATGTTTGAAATAAATTTTCCAGATAAAAATATAATTGTGCGAATCTCAATTTCTTTCATTAGATAATAAAAATTGTATTTATATACATATACACATACACACATTATTGCTAAAATATAAGGTAGTGTTGAATTATTTTAGATGCTTTTAGTCACAACATAATTCATAGTTACAAATGTGTAGTTCCGTGGTTTTAATGAGTTAACTATTACTATAAAAGGTGAAAAACATAAGCGTTTGTAAATTTGAACCAGTGCTGTATATTTAAAAGAATTATGAAACAAAGATTGACCAACAAGGCCCAAAACTGATTGGCAGCTAAAATCAGATACAGGAAACTGCGGCTAGAGGTCTGGGCATCTCTACTGTCCCTGTCAATACTATGTTATACTAGTTTGAAGAATGGATGTTAATACAGGTGTTGGCCTCCTCAACTCCAAAACACTCAAAGTGCTTACGTCAACCATCATTGCTGCTTCATTGGTGATGGAAAATGTGTAAACTTTGTTGGCTTTAGTTGGTTCTGAGTCTTTTGAAAATTCAAGTAGTTGTTTTCCAAGTGTAATGCAAACCCTCCGTCTGACTCGAGAACTCAGTAAAGGTGATTCCTCGTCTATAAAAACAATTTGTGAGAAAAAAAATCCTTACAGTATTTTATATTTTCTTGACAATCACCGAAACAAACTCTTTTTAGCTTTAAATTGTTTAATATACAGTAGAGAAAGCACTTTTGTGTCCCCTGTAAATATTAGGTAAAGTTAGTACACACTCAGTGCCAAGAATATAAAAAATAAAAGGACCCAATTTGAAGAAATCCCTCTAGTCATAAACCAAAGTGTGAAAGCAAAACATTCTTAGATTGGAGGCTAAACTTGCTAGATAAAATACTAATAATTGAATACAAGTACATTCATATTGCCTATGTTTAATGAAAATCTTTTGTAATGAAGAGTGGCATGTACAAGAGATTGGTCCTGCGATTACACAACCTGCAACAGAGACAGTAACAGTAAAGTCAGTGGAGTTCATGTCATCCATACATAGTTGTCATAACTTATTATGAACTAGTGTTATTTGTATATGACATTTCAAATGATAGAAAACTGATTCAAGGTCTATATGAAATGACAACATGATACTACAGTGATGTTCATAACTGTCACGAAGACAACCAGAAATATCACCTTCTAACAACATCAAAGAAAGAAACGACACAAATCGAAGTTGCTGGCGTGTTAATGCACAAACTAAATGGTTACATTACACCACTATATTATGTATGTATTTGGTTTAGTGTTTAGGGTACACACATAAGAGGCATACTACTCAAAAGTGTGAAAATGTTTGAATATCCATTTCTCCAGAAACCTACAAGCCACAATTAGCTCTAACAAAAAGAGAATAATAAAACAACTACAACAAAGAAACTCACCCTTTGCCGGCGCTCTTGTGGAACCTGAAGTGAAGACAGATATTCATGCTATATAATGTTCATAGACAATTTCTTAATTCATTTATTCAATTAACTTTAAGTAGTGGTCAGGAGAACAGACATTTGTGAGTTTGTATTTTAAGAATAATGAAACTAAATCAAACATAACATGTAATTGGGGAATGAAATTAACTTTTCTATTAAAGAACAAAAATTTGCAATTGGAAGTGATTTCCAGAAACATGTCTTCTTCATAAGGGCATTATGTTAATAACCTTATTAAATGTAAATTGACATCTGCATTTTCTGTTGACGGTCTACTGCTGTCCTGCGTATTCAAAAATTGGACTTACTGGACTTCGGATGAACAAAAGTTGAAGTTTATTGACTTGAGGCTCAGCGCTGGGCTGTCTCACACACTCACTCTACGCACAGAGTACTACCAGAGATCAGCCCCGCCTAAACAGTGTACAACATATTTATTAGTGTATATGAGAGGTGTGTCTTCAAGCTTGCTTCGAATCTTGACCAATCGTTGGACCAGTTCTCAGCTGACGTTTTCTTCTCCTCCAATCATGTTACACCCGGTTCCTGTGTAACCTATTCCTGTGTGCTTGGCTTCTGTGAAAACAATGCACTCCCCCAACTTGATCACATCTGTTAACCCCTGACCTGAGGCCCCAACGGCTATGGAATGTTGGGCAACCATAGCCGCGCACACACATTCTATTCTCCTCGTTTTCTGCAACATATCATGAGACATAACATAAGACATATCATAAGACATAGCATAAGACATATCATGAGACATATCATACACATCCCCCACACAGTCTTCACATCTGGTTTGTTTCTCAAAACCCTCGCTATATGGGTATGTGCGTTGTATATGCAGGATGCTCTCCTGCATGGAATGCAACACACACACATACTCCCAACCCCCATATGCTGTTGAAACTATCTTCCTGCACTCTAATATGCAAGCTTAGTTTTCACCCTTTTAAACATACACACATTATTCATACTGATATCCACTTAATGCACACAGTTTTACTTATTGATTATACGTGATCCATAGAAAGAAAATAAAATGTAGTAAAAACGTAGATTGTAATTAAATGAACATTGTAATACAAAACAGAACTTTAAAACCCTTCAATAGAGGACATCAGGATTTCCTCTGAGAGTTTTATATTTGTGCTTTTTTCTAGCTTGTGCACTTTTACAGCTCTCTGTGTAACACACCTCTCTGCACTGTGACTGCGCGAGGGTTGCCATGGTGACCAGACTGCTGCTGCTTTTAGCGGTTAGCTTGTAATGGCGGATTTAATCAGATATACAGTTTGTGTTAATGTTGTGAGGGAAATAGAGCTCAACTTACTGTTCAGAAGCTGAAGATCAACAACTGTGTGATGTTTTTAGCTGTAGTTCCTTGAAAATAATCCTTAATATAATCCTTTAGTGCCGTGGGGGGAAGTTTTTAGATAGCATGCCGCTAATCCACAGCTTCTGTTCTTCTTTTCTTGTATAAAAAAGTATTTTTTCGAAGTAAAATTTTCTTTACATGAATCGAAGGTGTTTCTTACTTGTCTTTCCTTATTTTTTGATCTTACCTCTCTCTCTGTCTTACTTTTTTGGTTAATCTTTCATAGTTTATTCAGGAGCTCATTCCGACAGTGACTCTCTCTCTCACTCTCATTCTCTCTGTCTCCCTCTCTCAATCTCTTTGTCTCCCTCTCTGTTATCTCTCTCTCTGTCTCTCTCTCATTCTCTCTCTCTCTTTCTCTCTCTCTCTCTCTCTCTCTCTCTCTCTCTCTGTCTCTCTCTCTCTCTCTCTCTCTGTTCTCTTTCTCTCACTCTCTATATAATATAATCTGTCAGCCTGCAGGTACACGTGAATATCCCCCAACCCAGCTTTCAAACAATTTTTTTATCTTAGTATAAAACTTCATGCATCATCAGAAGATACACAATGTAACGGTCCCTCCCGCAATGCTCTTGGATTATTTTTATCATATTTTGCATTGTTTTAAAGCAGCTTTACAGGAAGAAAAGCAAAACAATGACAGAAAAAAAAGAAGGTTGAAATAAATTACAGGGCATGGTATTATGGAAAGAGTAAGATCATTCTAGTAAAGCAATGTAAACCTCGAGAGAAACCAGACTCAGTCGGGAGGACCAGATCTCCTCTGACGTGTCACAGCTGCACTAAATCACTTTGAAAAGTTAGTGAGTAAATGTTTTTGATTAGCAAGGACAGTTTATTAATGGTGATCAATTTACATTTGTGTGAAGCTGTTCTAATCTTGATCAACTAACAAAAGGATGTTCAAAGAGGGGATAATAATAAAGGCATGAAGCAACTGACTTGCAGCTATACCTTTAAACTGCCATCATGGAAAAAATGCGATTTGATTTATTTGCTACAGTGAATATTTCACACCTGCAAAAAAATCAATTTATAACACAGTATTCACCGCCATTTTATTGATAAAATAATATGAATAATATAATATTTATATACAACTGTTAATACACATCACAAACACACATACTGTAACACACACACACACGCACATCACAAACACACATTAGCCCTTTTCACACTGAGATTCTGGAAAATACAGGGAAAATGTGTCCAGTAATTTGTTCCGGGATGGTTAGATTATGTTCATTCACGCTGCCAGTGATTTTCTGGAATCTGTGCGTGAGTGTACACACATCCCGTGAAGATCCCATAAAAATACGTGACGTAATGGACTCCAATGTACTGGTTTGTGCATTTTTTTTCTGGTGAAAATAGGGTTGATCTCGGTGAAAGATATTTCCTTGCAGTGTGTTCAGGTGGTTAAGTATCACAATTTGGTATTATAACTGCCTTCTATTTTATATTTAGTGCCAAATAGGCCTAAATAAACTCTCTTTTTTTCGGTTATTATTCTGAAACATACTTTATTGCCTTTGCAAATGACAAAGACTTCAATTTTAAAAAAACTTTTTTATGTGTATTTTATATTGATAAATGCGGAACAATGAAGAGGAATGAGGCACAAGATTGGTGCAAGTTTATACTTCCTTAATGAAACGGAATTCTGCAAGTAAAATTAGCCCCTATTTTTGCAGCACAGCCTTACTGCAATACAAAAGGAACAGTATAATGATTTTTCAGTAATATGAAGTACAGAAATGTGAGTTTAAAAATAAGATAATTGTTTTGTCAAACATAGCTTGACAAAAGTTTTCTAGCATTAAGTTAGTCTGTTAACAGTGTTTGCACTTAGACTCGTGGGCATCTCCCCACCGCAGCACGAGCATGTCACGGGCCAGGGTGGGAGCGGAACCCAAATAACACACCACCCGTACCAACCACCAATCTGAGGAGCTACACCAAGGGAACAACACGAAGCAGGACACGAGTCAAGATAAATTAATTGACTTAAAACATACTTAAAATAGTGTCAGCGTGGAGAACTGAAGCTCTTTCCCCTGTTCAGGGCGACCAAGGGGTTCAGGATACTCTGACAGCAAGGATCCTTCCGTAGACTGTCTCCTCAGGACGGCGATGGAACTCGGGACACTCAGACCGCAAGGATTCTTTGAAAAGTAACTCCGAACAGCGTGAGTAGCTAGCTTTCTGGTTCCCCAAGTGGATTTCTGTGCAGTGTTGACCTACTTGTGTTCTCTTCTTATATCTCCATTTCAACATCCAAGAGAACAGCTCTGTGCTCCTCATTAGTGCTGTTAGTCATTTCTTTAGAAATACCGCAGCTTTCCAGTGGCTAAGTGGTTGCAGCATAGTGCAACTACGCCAAGGTCATGGGTTTGATCCTAGGGGAATAGTCAGAAAACAATTGTATAGTACAATGCAATGTCAGTGGCTTTGGATAAAAGCGTCAGCCAAATGCAGAAATGTAAATGTAGAAGAGCAACTTGACTAGCATGAAGAACAACAAGCACAGTCTAGATTCTGATGATGTCAACTGTTGTAGAGAAACATGTTCATCAGATCACCTTGCTGATATTTTCCATAGAACAATCTGTATATCTGGCAAATGAAGCTGGCGGGCCTGTATTACAGGCGGAGAGTGAGGCGATGAGACTTTATTACAGAAGTGAACAGAACAAGAGTTTAGCCCCAACACTGATAAACGCATCTGAACATCTGATCAATATCTTCAGGAATAGATGCGTTCAACTTAATGCGGCGCTGCGCACATCCATCTCTCGACAGCCTATGCATTTTAATCGCTCTCATGGCCTTTTAATGCAATACGCTGGGCAATCTGTGCAGATCAGCATTAAGTTGAGACATTAATTGTCTTGTTCATGTACTTCCGCTGAAATCTCATCCAGGCTATTCCAGAGTTTAGGTACTACATACGAGAAAGCTCTAACCGCTTTGGTGGATTCAGTTATTCTAGATTCTATCCGAAATCTGGAGTTTTGTGATCGTAAAGAGCGTGATATGTCGGGAGGTAAACAGTTTTGCTTTATAAGTAATAAGAGGATAAAAAGATTAAAGCATCTGCCAAATGATTGAAATGAAATGTACATTTTGTGGAATTGACAAAGTACACATTTATATGAATTAGCCACCTCTTAAATTAAGCAAGGATTCCTGTGAGAACAGATTGGTTCAACAGAATTTTTTTCCAAGTCTGTGAAAAAATGGAGCTTGTTTTAATGAAAAAAGCATTTAGGAAATTAGCATCAATAGAAATGTATTTTGCGTGTGTGGGAAGAGAACTCTTTCAATAAAAGATTCTTCTCACACATCATGGAGGTTGAGTGGATGTGACAATGACATCAAAGCAGAAGTCAATCTATTTCAGATTCAGCTCAGTACATACAGTTGTTAGCTTAAAGCTGCTAACTCTTGTAGCCTACATTCTTTCTTTGGCCTTCTAAAATTCAAACGTCATCTCAAATATCATCTCATTATTTTAGACAGAATGTTGAGCTGCAGAATAAACAGTGTGATCTACAAATAGAGAGTTAGGCTCCAAAATGAGATTACTCTGTTTACTTTTTTTTTCACAAAAATCATGTTTTAATTGTGTTTTATGTGTGAGTTTGATGTATTTTTTGAGTTATTATGTCTTAAATCAAAACAAACCAACTGCAGTTTGACTCTTCATATACTGACAGATTAGGGTTTAGTAGGGTGGCCACCCGTCCAGCTTTGTGTTATACCACACGGTGCATATTGAGAAAATGTATCAGTCTGTTGGTTTTTAGTTGTCACATAAAAAAACTTCCCTTTTTGTCGGTCTCTCGACGTTGTGTCGAGAACGACAGATGGGGTTCGCCCTTGAGAACCAATCAACTCTGACTACTATAGAAAAGGCCAATGAAATTTGGCGAATGAAATTTGTGTCACAGGTGGGGGCAGGCCACGACTACGCTAGCCCCAGACACCAGTACCACCTCGAGGAGACCCCGGAGTTCCCAATAAGCAGACGGACGACAAGGTAAAAAGTGAACAAATAGGATTTTATTAATTTAATTTAAAACAGAGCACTCTAAAAACAATCCTGCTGTCCGACTTCTCTCTTCCAGTCCGACTTCTCCTGAGGCCGGCCCAAAACCACGGTAAGTATACCAGGGGGAACAGAAGGGGGTTTCCTTTTACAGGTCGTCAACGGTGGGTCTACGAAACAGACCTTGATCCACGGATCAGCAACGGTGAGTGTCCAGGACAACTTCCCTTGGCATGTGTAGAAGGACAGATATGCTGAGGGAACTTCTCTTACAGGTCAGCAGCAGTAAGTATCTGGTCTGGACTTTCCTTGGCAGGTACGTACCAACCCGTAGGCTAGAGGGGGAAGAAACTCTCCTAAAGAGGCCTTCTTGTGAGAGCAACAATAGGTACGTGAGTGAACTTCCCGCTTCCAGCAACCATTAATGGATCCCAAAAGGCTTTCCTGTGTACACAAACAGTAATGGATATGCAGATGGGTTCTTCCCCCCCCCCCCGGGGCAAACAGCAGTCGACACAAGAGGTTTCGTTATACATGCAACAATGGATCTCCAGACAGGGCTTTCTTGTAATGGCTATTTCACAGTTATTAGTAAGGAACTTCAGATTTACAGGTAGACGGTACTCATGGTCACAGGTACGGACATCGGCAAGACAGGTGCTCAACCCACTCCAATAATAGTTATACCAATCCACAGCAGTACACACGTGTGATTTATCCACAACACACAAACTGAAATCCAAGTACTCACAGCAACGTACACTGTAAACCCCGATAAGTTCATAGTACTCAAAACTTTTGCAGAAACTAATTACATAATAACTTTTGAGGTAACTAACTTAATTTTTTTAAGTTTGATTTTTTTAAAAGTTACACTCTAATCAAACTTAAATGTTAAAATTTTATTTTTAAAAAATGTAAGTGCACCATGCTTAAAAATATTGTTTAACACTCGCACAATTTTAGTTTCTCCATACTTAATCATTTTGATCCAATGGTACTTATTTAAATAAAAATCTACTAACTCAAAAAATATACTTGCACTGTAAACCCCAATAAGTTCATAGTACTCAAAACTTTTGCAGAAACTGATTACATAACTTTTGAGTGAACAAAGTTAATTATTTTGATCCAATGGTACTTATTTAAATAGAAATCTACTAACTTAAAAAATATACTTGTGTATAACCCACAAGCTAATGAAATTTAAAGTTAACTACAAAAAAATACTTCAGCTGTACATTTTCTTTTTTCTTTTATTCAGTCTTTAAATTTTTTTATACAAACATGTCAGAACATCAACAGCATTCATTTTTGTAAAACTTTGTTCTAGCTCAGAGGCGTCTGTGCCATGATGAGCTAAGTGACTCAAGTCACTTACTGGTTTCACCACCTACCCAATAGCTGTAAGTGTGTTAACCAGTGAAATAACCTGGTGAAGTATTTAGTTGGAATGAACACTTACATAGACAGCAAAATTAAACACCTCTGCTCTTGATACAAATATAACTAACATTAAGTTAAACTCATTTAGTGTATGGTTGTGCGTTTGTGTGTGTACATATGTATCTCTACATATCAAACAGCAACAAGACAATCAGGAACTGAGCATCTTAATGTGCTTAATACAAAACTTTCTTAAAGCAGCATTAGTAACAGCCATGACCATCAAAGTGCAAATGGAATTAAAAAAATACAAATAAAAAGTAAATAAATAAATTTATCAAAACACAAAATCAAGACATATAATCTATCCTGTTTGTAAAACCCTATAAAAACAAAATATAAAAAAAGGCACATCTCACATCATTATAGGATTCAGAGCACCAAGTTGGTGTACAACCAATAAGTATAAACAACAGCAACTACGTTAGATTTGGTAGGCAAGACATAATCTGCCAAATGTAAACAGTTTCACATGCTTTGACTACCATGGTGTTCAACAACATACTATAAAGTTACGATACTGGGAACCCCAAGAACACATCAACATGCAGACATGTTTAGATTCAACTTTACTTTATTGTCATTACACATATACAAGTACAGCGTAACGAAATGTAGTGTATTTCCTTGTAAACACAACTCTTAAGCTATCCTACTATTTCATTAACAGGTCATTTTTGAGACTCAGTAGGCAGGGCTTAAGTGGTTTTAACCATCATCAAGACCCATTAGGATTTTCTGGATGAATGTAAAAGTGTGAATGAGTTTCTTGGGATAGTCCAAATGCAATGCATACATCAACCCAAGTTGGTCCTGTGGGCACAGATAAAACAATCAATATGAAACCAGTCAAATTATGCAATCAACCTCTTTACAAATTAATGATACAAAATTCCAAGTGTTAATGTAACTTACAGATAAAGTTACTCTCTGGTGACAATGTAGGTCTGCTGCACATGCACACAAAACAGACAGCAAGATAGCAGAAGACTTTTAATTGATTTACTCAAGGACAGCAAAAGCAAAAATAATTGGCAAGGACTGGGTTTTATAGATACCATTACAAATCACTTTGCAAAAAACGATCAAAGTCTTCAGTGTCCATGCATTCACTGCTGACTGCCTAAAATAACTGATCTAGAACAAGAGTGCAAATAACAATATTATCAGATTTCGAAATGGGTGGGGTATTATCTGCTTTATGCTTTGATATTATGAAATCACACAGAATGTGTCTGCTTCCGCTCTTAATAAACATTTAAATGAATTGTCTGACAACACAGAAACCATGTTGTTCCACTTTAGAGGGTGGCTAACCTTAACTTGTTATTCAAAAATATTAGCTCAAGAGATAGTGTAAGGCTAGATTTATATGCTAATGAATTAGAAATGGAATTAAAAAATAAAAGAAATGGTGAAAAATAGGTTAAAGCCTAAATTAACATTTGACTCACCTTGGTTTTGAGGGATGCTCACTGCACTTCTTCCACAACCTATAAGGAAAAGACGTTTGTAAAGGTTTAATAAAAACTTGCAGAGTTCATTCGGTAACTATTATGTACATAACCTTAACTTTGTTTGAGTAAAGGTTACAGCTAAGGGCGCTTAACACAAACAGCAGCAACACAGTCAAAAGCAGAAGGACTATCGCTTGCTGAAAAGAGTTATTAACTAACGTTAACATTATTGTCTTGCCACGACCTTAACAGTACACGGGACATTATCTGTCACTAGCAGGCGGACTGATGGTAATTGCGCTTTCGGCGCCTAAAAAATGCGCGCGGCACCGTGAAGATGCGCGTGAAAGTTATATATTAAAAATAGCCTCGTCTAGCAGTCAAATATCACGTGTAATATGATATTCTTACAATGTTACAAGAAGCAAAGTAGTTTTGAAGTGTTTTGGTTTACTTACAAGTTGCTTCATGCTTGATACCAGGTCGCTCGAGAGGGTAGCCATCTTGGATAGATTTTTCTGGTAACGTCAGTAAGCGCCGCACGTCATGACGTCATATCACGTGATCAACGGTAAACTTAAAAATAGTGAGTGAACCAGCGGTGTTCCCTCAAAAATGCTGAGGCACGCAAACATAAAAATACATATTTGTTCATAGACATTAATAGTTTAAAGGTGGATGAACTCAGCAAGAGATTTTAACTGTAGTGACCTCAGTCTTTATAAGCTAGTAGTACTGTTCGGGCTTACAGTGTAGGGCTTATACTCCGCCGCGGATATACTCCGCCGCGCCGTGGATATAAATTTGTTTTTTGACCACACTAAAGGGAAAATAAACCGACTAGCTAACAAATAACACATGAAATGTAAAAGCAGTAAAGAAATGAAAGACATAGACAAAGCAAAGAGTGGCAGTATAACAAACAGCTATTCACATCTGCAAAAAACATTGATTAGGTGAAGGAGAACCACCAACGCTCAACAAATTGTACACACAGCAAAAAGTGACATTTAAGATCTTTTATTAACTAAAGATAGGCTAAATCTATACATTTTGTGAAAAAAACTTGCAATATATTTCTCCCTGACAAGTCTGCCATTAATGTTGTCCGGGAAGATGGGAGCATTTTCCAAGTCAAGATTAACAGCCAGTCGGGGGTTATCTCCTTTCTTAAGCCTGCAATTTTATGCAGTACTGGACATGAAGCAATGACATCAAACGCCCTGTCCGGGGAAACCCTCAGGTGGTACAGGCACTGAAACCCAGATTTCAGAAGGCCTAAGGTCATTTCGATTAGAGCACTTGTTTTGTTTCATGCATGGTTGTAGGCCTGCTGTGGTGGGGTTTGGGAGTCTGCAAGGGGAGTCAAGAGGAATGACGCGCAGGTGTATCCTTTGTCTCCCAGCACACACCAGACAATTTGCCTGATAACACAAGATACCATTTAGAAAACAACACAACAGAGTTAAACACTCACGATGTCCAAGGTGTGTAAAGAAAAAATAGAATGTGTGGCTTACCTTGTGAAAGTCGAGCCCGAAAGACTATGGAGTCATGCACTGAGCCAGGCCAATTTGCCTCTAAATTGCTGACAAGGCAGTCAACATCACAGATCATCGGAAATCTTCAGTTGTAACCTATTTATTAAGCTCATTAAATGCACAGAATTAATTTACGTAGGTCATAATAACCACAAATCACTCTTAGCTGAACATTGATGCTGTGGAACGTAACCTCCCTCATGTTCTTCTGAGGGGCATTTGACCCTAATGTGGGTGCAATCCACTGAAAGGCATGTTAGAGAAAGCTGTAACAAAATAATAGTGAGTATCCAACTATTACTGATCAAATTAGAAACTAATGGTTGCACATTGAAATTGAGGTTACATGCTATATTGAGCATTTTTAATAAAACCAATGATAAATAAAAAAGTGTCAAGATAAAAAGCACATGACATATCAGTGTTTTTGAGAAGCACCTGTTTTTGAGCGGTGTTTGCTACGATTTAATCCTAATACGGTAGGCCAGAAATATAACTGAAGCGGGCACAGGGGGACGGGTTTATAAAAAGGTGATCTCAGATAAAACATGATTGGTTTAAACTGTGATAACAACTTGAGAACAATGCATAAAAGATGTACTCAGACGTGTATTTGTTGGGCATCTTCAGATGAACTCTGAGTGTCTCACTTTGCTTGCTTGGGCAAATAAAGTTTAATCTCTCGACATCTGGAACCCTCGTCTCTGAGATTTCTTTCTGCGATGGAAGACTGATTCGCCACAACACCCACAGAGTAAAAAAAAATTCCTCCGCTCTTTTGTAAATCCTTACCAGATTGGGTGATCCTCGCGTGTGGTACATGGTTATTTACCCTATTTATATGGGATCAGAATTGTTTCATTATTCTGTATAAATAAACTACGATTCGCAAATAAATATAGACAATTTCACAAACATTTTTTAAATCCACATATGCACAAAAAGCGAACCATAAATACATGTTAAACGTTCCACAAAAATAAATGGAATTCACAAATAAATACAATGAGATTTGCAAATAAAAATTATTAACAAATGTATTTTATTGATATTTATTTGTAGATCGCCTTCTTCACATTTGTGGATCGTTTTCTGCACATTTGTGGATCGCTTTCTGTGCATTTGTGAATCGCTGCACGCATTTGTGGATCAGTGCATGCATATGTGGATCAGTGCACGCATTTGTGGATCAGTGCACGCATTTGTGGATCAGTGCATGCATATGTGGATCAGTGCACGCATTTGTGGATCAGTGCACGCATTTGTGGATCAGTGCACGCATTTGTGGATCAGTGCACGCATTTGTGGATCAGTGCACGCATTTGTGGATTGCTCTCTGTGAATTTGTGGATTTTGAAACATTTCTAACGTCAAATCAGCGCACAATCCACAAATAGGTGGACTCCGCCCACTATCTACGCAGCCAATCAGTTAACTTCCGCTTTTGTTGTCCAATAGGCCACGTTCTAACTTCAGCCAATCACGTTTCGCTCTGCACTAAGATTCAAGGAGATAACATGGCGACTAGTGGCGGTCTAAAATGTGTGTTATACTAAGAAATGATAATGGCCTCTTCTTTATACTATGTAATGATTGCTTGTGTTCAGATACGTTGTCCGTATTGTTACATATAGGCTGTATATAAACGTTTATGACTTGATAACAGCGTGCACGGACTGGTTTGGAGAATCCCGGTGACGGAATCCTGCCAGCCGTTTTATTGTGTTTATGTACTAAAGGGCTAAATTCCAATTTTTTGCAACTGTCGTTGTACTACAAGTATAACGGTGGCAGAATTAATGTGGGGGAAATCATCAGCATTTTGAATTACTATGTCATTCATAATTCAATATTAAACGTAATTTCATCAGTCATCTCGGTTTATCCCATTCCTGAATGATCTCTGCTGCTATCGCTACACTGTTCTGTTTACTGTCTAACTCTCTGCCATGAAGGATGTCGATTCTTTTACTATGATCTTGTGCACACAATATTCTTAAATTCAACCCAAAAGTTAAAGATGTGAGACTATACAATTTTTGTTTTCGAACCTTACCATAGTAAATATTGGTATAGGCTACAACTGCAGATAATCAATTTACTGTAGTTAATAAAAATGGACGTGGCAGTGCTCTCAGTAGCGTGTTATACGATAAACGTCTATATTTTACCTGGTGCTAAATAAATAATTATTGTTGGGTTATAATTATGTATATATTGCTGCCTTTTAAATGACATATAGGACAGTTTTAAAATACTGTTTATTTCCATTATTTAATGGCAAATAAAAAACAACGGAGGCATTAAGAATGCATGGGAGGCAACACAACTTTTTCTTCGATGAAAAAAGTATGAAGCAAAATTTGAAATTGCCAAATAAAAATTAATTGAAGCCAATTGTACAAGTGACTGAGTTCTCCATACAAATGCACAAAAGGCACTGGATATCACTGGGCATTTCAGTAAAGCCCTTTTCACACAGAGATCCCCGAAAATATGCGGAAGGTGTCCCGTGATGACGGGATCAGTTGCTTTTGGTTTACAAAGCCAGTGACCTGCAATAAAAAGGCAATTATTTTGTTTTACTTGTTTTTGTTTAGAAAAAAACAAGCATGCTCAGGTAGGCTCGAGTCAGTCTGTTAAAAAAAAGTATCTTCCGGGTCGCGTACATCAAGAGACTTTAAATATTGCTAAACGTTCAAGTTAATTGAAGTGCTCTAGCATTGTAATTTTGTGTTGATCGATGAAGTCATTTAAAACTTGTTGCATTTAGAGGCGACATAGCCTATTCTCTCTCAATTTCAGTAAACATGCTAGGGACACATACAAACTCCGAATACTACAGCGGATATTTCAGACTGCCGAGCGAATCACTGTAGACTACTGTTATCACTGCAAGAACTTGACTCATCCAGAGTAAGCGAGTTAAATGACGAGCAAGATTCGCTGGACCTCTCACACCCAGCACACTATCTCTTTGAACTGCTGCCGTCTGGTCAGCGCTAGAGCACTGAGCACCAAAACAGCCAAACATAGGACGAGTTTCTTTCCTCAGGCCATTTACGCCATGAACAGTTGAACAGTTAAAAGTTCTCCCCACTTTGCAATACATATGTGCGATGCTAAACTACTCACTTATACTCATATTTATTTATTATACATATGCTACTGATTTAATAAATCATGTAGCTATCCCATTACCTTACACAATTTTTTATAACACCTAATAACTCCGGTTCTCTTTTGACATGTATTGTTTTTTTTCAAATGTGTATTATATTACATATTCAATTTTTATTATTTTGTTACCTGCGTCTTCTCACTTTATGTGAACTGTTTAGTTAATGTATAACAATATAATATAATGTTTAAAAGCCTTCCTGTAGCTCAGTGGTATGAGCATTGCGTTAACAACGCAATGGGTTCGATCCCAGGGGATTGCAAATACCTATTTAAAATGTACAGGATAAAGCAATGTAAGTCGCTTTGGATAAAAGCGTCTGCCAAATGCCTAAATGTAAATGTATTAGGGTCAATGACAAATAAGGTTTTCAAGAAGAAAAAAAATATATTTTAAGCAAAACAGTTTGAAAATGCATTTTTATGTCCAAAAAATGTATTGTGTTGATTTATATTGGTTTTTACAGCATTTAGGGGGCATTAATTCATTATTAAACAAGATTTCTGATTTTACCACCCAGAAAATGTCAGGTGGTGCGACCATATATTAATTTAAAATAATATACATTTAGTGTACTTAGCACTACTGAGACTTGTAAATATGAATCATTGTAGTGTCTAAAATGCATATCAGAAAGTAAATTCCCTTTCTATTTCTTTATTTATTGACCTTTTATTCCAAATCATATAAACGGCTGCTTTTCTGTGTGTTCAAACACCCATTTTTCCATAAGGACTTTTTATGTTTTGTTTTTAACTGTAAAAATGATTTGTATACATTATGTAAAGGTTTACATTTATATTTCTTACTTCATTTTGCAATTGCAGTGGGAATTGATACATTTAAATGTAAATTTGCTGGTTGCACCACCTGACGTTGTGAACAATAATGATTGATATTCACAAAATAAAAAGAAATATATGTCAATTAATTTTATTCAGGTTTTAATTGGCTTTTTTATTTGAATCCTCTGACCAATTTATACTCTATCTCAATAATATAATTAAATGTAATTAACAAGAAAGTGCAAAACAATACTGCATGTTATGATAACATTTGATCATCGTTTCTTAAAAAATATAAATTTGAAACCTCAAGAAACACATTTAATAAATGAGAACATCTTTTATATGAATCAGTAAATTAGTGCAAATATTGGGCCCAGAAACATTAAGGGCAGAATTCAATCTACTTATCAATAGATTCAGTAGTAACCGTAAGTCAAGATAAAGAACAACTCTTTTCAAATATAATTCAAAATCATGCTTTCAGAAAGCACATGCAATGTACAACAACTATCTCTATAAAAGATACATGGTTTCAGACCTCATTCTATTTTTATTAAATGAAAATTTATGGGACATACAGGTGAAACTCAAAAAATGTGAGTGTCCTGTAAAAGTTCATTTATTTAAGTAATTCAAGTTAAAAAGTGAAACTAATATATTATATAGACTCATTACACGCAAAGTGAGATACTTCAAGCTTTGAAAACCTTTTCACAATATTCTAATTTTGAATTTGCGGTTTTCTTAAGCCGTAATCCATAATTATCAAAATTATAACAAAGGCTTGAAATATCTTGCTTTGCATATTATGAGTCTATAAAATATATTAGTTTCACCTTTTAACTTGATTACTGAAATAAATTAACTACTGCATGATATTTAAATTTTTGAGTTTCACCTGTACTATATCATTTGTAAAATAGATTATTTTAGTTTAAATATTTAATAGAATAGGTAATGGTTTGTTAATCATTCGAATTCATTACTAATAACAATGCTTTTCTGTAATGCTGTATGACACTGCTATCAAGTATGTATCATTAACATGTAATAACTGTAATTACCACAAAAAATATAACAGAACACCATATTAACTTAAGTTGTAATGTATCTAGATATACATAATGAACACAATTCCTTGCTTTTCTTTTGGCCCTTGAAACTGGATCACCTTTTAAATGAGCTCTATATCATGCTGTTTTCTCCTTGCTTGATAATGGCATCTACAAAAACAAATTAAAATAGATTCATTTAAAGATGCAATTGTTTTAGTATCAATGTTGATTATACAGTCCTATATTCTTGAAGAATAAGACTTTAAGATGGACTATGTGCTCTTTAAATTGTCACTCAAACCATAATAAAATAAACAAATATATATACATATGTAGATTGCACCTTTAAACAACTTAAAAGCTTTATGTATTTATTAAAATGTATTTAATATTTTCAAAAACATGAATTAACATGACTTTTTTTAGTTGGTTTAACTGTAACTCTGGTCGCACCACCTGACATTTCAAACTCAATTCAAATCTAAGAGGCATTAACTTGGACGCCTATACAAATGTTTGACCATGTGCTCAATGTTATACATACATTTCTTAAATCAAATACACATTTTTATAATAACAACACATTTTCAAAGTTTTCCATGGGTCATACCACCTGACATGATAAGTTGAATCAACCTCATCATTACTCAAAAATGTCAAATTATCTAATATTTATGGGAGGTTGACTAACCTTGTTACTGCTTCAAAGGGTCCTCTGGAGTCTTCTGTGAGATGTCATATGCTGTCAAATGGTTTTCTTAAAGGAACATTGCATAAAATTGCATTTTTATGTCGGTTGCTCTCCCTGACATTAGTAGAAGTACATTTTCCGGACAAAAGTTTTTTAAGTAATAGATTAGTTTTGAAATGGGACCGATACACTATTTCCCCTCATTTATAAGGAATTTAACATAAAATCATGCCAAAATATTTGATTAAGAATTTTATTGAGAAAATTAACATTTATTTCTCAGTTTTGTTCTCTGTTTGTATGTTCGGACGGTCGCACCACCTGACATTTTTGGTCTTTGAAACACCAAAACTCGAAAAATCTATTGAATTTCAATAAAATGAGAAGGGTTTCTTATAAAGGACATATTGTAGATCCATTTGATATATGGCATGTATTTATTCAAATTCTTTTTAGGAAAATAATGAATTTGGACACAAAAAATACACGTCATGTCATTGACCCATTATACTACTACAGTATTTCTATGTGGGGAATTGTGGACAGACTTGTCCCACATGATCATCTTGCAATATAGCCTACCACTAAAGACTACGCCTACTATTGTTAATGTATATAACAGGTATCATATAGTTTTGTCATGGCAAAGAGTTAGACAGTAAACAGAACAGTGTAGCGATAGCAGCAGAGATCATTCAGGAATGGGATAAACCGAGATGACTGATGAAATTACGTTTTATTTTGAATTATGAATGACATAGAAATTCACAATGCTGATGATTCCCCTCAAATTAATTCTGCCATCCTTATACTGGTAGTACACCGACGGTTGCAAAAAATCGGAATTTAGCCCTTTGGTACATAAACACAATAAAACGGCTGGCAGTAGACCAAATCAGTCCCGACTCCGTCACCGGGATTTTCCACTCCAGTCCGTGCACGCTGTTATCAAGTCATAAACGTTTATATACAGCCTATATGTAACAATACGGACAACGTATCTGAACACAAGCAATCATTACATAGTATAAAGAAGAGGCCATTATCATTTCTTAGTATAACACACATTTTAGACCGCCACTAGTCGCCATGTTATCTCCTTGAATCTTAGTGCAGAGCGAAACGTGATTGGCTGAAGTTAGAACGTGGCCTATTGGACAACAAAAGCGGAAGTTAACCGATTGGCTGCGTAGATAGTGGGCGGAGTCCACCTATTTGTGGATTGTGCACCGATTTGACGTTAGAAATGTTTTAAAATCCACAAATGCACAGAGAGCAATCCACAAATGCGTGCACTGATCCACAAATGCGTGCACTGATCCACAAATGCGTGCACTGATCCACAAATGCGTGCACTGATCCACAAATGCGTGCACTGATCCACAAATGCGTGCACTGATCCACAAATGCGTGCACTGATCCACAAATGCGTGCACTGATCCACAAATGCGTGCAGCGATTCACAAATGTGCAGAAAGCGATCCACAAATGTGAAGAAGGCGATCTACAAATAAATATCATTAAAATACATTTGTAAATAATTTTTATTTGCAAATCTCATTGTATTTATTTGTGAATTCCATTTATTTTTGTGGAACATTTAACATGTATTTATGGTTCGCTTTTTGTGCATATGTGGATTTAAAAAATGTTTGTGAAATTGTCTATATTTATTTGCGAATCGTAGTTTATTTATACAGAATAATGAAACAATTCTGATCCCATATATTTAATATTGATAACCTTCTACATGTATAGATGAAATGATGGATATGTTGATTTGAGCTGATTTGTTTCAAGAAGACCCTGTGATACAGTGACTCTGTATTAAGAAAACTCTAAAATAAAAGTATGGACAAAGATTTCCATACAAAGAATTACAGTCTCAGACATCGGTGCACTTTCTTGTTGTAAATATTATAATTTACAGGAACAGAAGAGATCATTTATATTCACTCATCCAGACTTCGATTGCTCCTGTGGAATGAGTCTATATGAAGTTTGATCATTGACACAACATATGTATGTTAATACCATATACTTATATAATTCACATATAAGGAGGAACTAGATATCATTGCTTGATCAGGACTCACAAAGCAGCAGATCTATTTATATGGACCAAATAGCGGATCTCTTATAACTCCATATTTTTAGTTTTCACAGATTCAGTACATAACAGGATCATTTCACTCCAGATTTCCATCTCTTCAGAATAAATAATAATCTTGGAATCATTACTCTGCCTAGAAGCAACAATTGTATCATACTTTTCAAAGGGTTCCTTAACCGTTTAATATATATTGGTACAATTCCGTAGTTTATCCAGCAGAGGGAGACTTTAACACAAGACATTTAATGAGGAGATGAGAATAGGAGCGGTTAAAGGGCTAAAATGAATATTATTTGTAATAGATGTAATGTATATACAGGATTTAAGGTTGATAAACGCTGTATTTTCCACATACTGTGCATGTTCAGAATCAGAATCAGAAAGAGCTTCATTGCCAAGTATGTTTGCACATACAAGGAATTTGTTTTGGTGACAGGAGCATCCAGGGGCCCGTTTCAGAAATCAGGGTAAGTGCAAACTCAGAGTAAGTCAACCCCAGAAAACGGAATACTCAGGGTTTTTGGTTTCAGAAAGCGAGGTATGTCAAACCCGCGACCTCGGGGTAAGTCAAGCCCATTTCAGAAAACGAGGTATCTTATACTCCGAGTGAGTAACCAGAGTAACACACTCAGTGAACCTAAACTGGTCGGGAGCAGGTTTTATTCCACAAACCCAGGGTTTGTTACAATCTCCGCCCCCTTTTCGAAGCGCGAGCGGTGTTGAAATTGCATACGCCATTTGTTTATTGATTCATGTTCCTAATCGCGCTCAATTTAGTCACACAGACCTTAAAATGTCATGTCCGTTTATTCAGGAACCCATAGATGAGGAAGCTGCATTAATTCGTAGAGAGTTACATTTATGTCGGGAGAGAATTGTGAGGCCCGGTTTGGACGTTTTATCTTAACTTTTAAGGCCACTTTAAGTCGTATATTTAACATTTCCCAAACAGGCATCCTACTAGCAAGAGCATTTTATTTCTTTAAACTTTCCTGAAAGAAGTTCTTGTATTTCATATTCAGCTTCTGCCGAGATCTTTTTATTGCAGAAGGATTGCACCTACATGAGAGAGAGAGAGAGAGAGAGAGAGAGCGAGAGCGCGCGGGAGAGAGAGAGAGAGAGAGAGAGATAGCGGGAGCGTTAAATATAATTTCCATTTTCACAGTTTCAACAAAATAAATATAAAAGTGATTGACATATAAACTTGCGCATTAATAAGTGAATATTTTTTTTCTAAATATGTGCTCATATTCACCGTACGCTTGTAACAGTACCTTCAATTCGATTGGCGACAAATGAACACGTGCTTTTGTCACGTGCCGTTGCCATGGTGAATCGTGCTATCTTCACTCAATTGATGATGGCTTTACATCGCCATGCTGCACGCGCATAACCTAGAGTGAACTTACTCAGAGTGGATTGAACTAACTCAAATCAGATGGTCTGAAACTGAAAACTCAGAGTAGCGATTCTCTGAGTAAATCAACTCAGAGTTAAAATTTTAACTCGGTGTTGATTGAACTTCCTTATTGAAACGGGACCCAGTACACAGAATAAGCAACAACACAGAGACCATCAAACAATACAAAAACATTTACACAGATGATTTAAATAAGGGCCTATGTGTATAAAAATTAAGAAATACAATACAACAAACATAAGAGTAAAGCTATAGAGAGTAAAGTAAAGTTATGTGTGTATGTAAATATGTACAAGTAAGAAATAAGAATAGACTATTTCAGTAAAAGGTATGCGTTATATACAGCAAGATGAAATATAATTTACAGAAAAAGTTGTATAAAAAAATTAAAAGTGTATTATCTGCAGGAAATATTTAAGATTGCACTTTATTATTATTGCACAGAGTTAATTGCACATAAGAAGTTTTGCACGCAAGTTCTAAAAGGTGCATGTAAAAAAAAATATTTAACTGTTCAAGAGGTAGATGGCCTGAGGGAAGAAGCTATTTTTGTCTAGGGTGATTTTCCCGGTGAGCAGGCCAACACTGCCCTGCTGTGGCGAGGAACCCAAACTCCAATGATTGAACCAGGCTCAGCCGGGAGGGCCAGATCCCCTCTGACGCGTCGTAGCTGCACTCAGTGACTCCGACCAAAAGCCACCGAGCAAATATCCATGAGGAAGAGGGAGACCTCACCATCCGCAACCCAGAAAGTCCCACTCGCCAAAACCGTGCAGGATCAACCCGGTCCCACCCCATGATCATCACCAAAAAACAGAGGAACCAAATATTGTAACTTCAGCATTAATAAGACAAATAGTCCGTCTTTGCTCTTGGTTGGGGGTGTATTGGTCTGAGCTGGGATGGTCCGATGGTCATATTTCTCTTGGCTGGTGGTGGAATTGCCTTAGATGGAGCTGGGATGCTCAGTCAGTCTGCAGCTGTAGCTGGCGTAATCTCAAATTGGGGATGGGCATCTGTCAGTCGTCTGGACATGGTGGAACTTTTTCCTACCTCGGGATGGGCCTCCCGATGCAGAGGCAGAAAGAGAATAATTAGCGTAGCTGCTGTTCATTAACTATGCATTAAGTGAAAGCTTGGCTGAAAAGATGTGTCTTTAATCTAGATTTAAATTGGGAGAGTGTGTCTGACCCTCGAATAGTATCAGGAAGGCTATTCCAGAGTTTAGGTTTGAGAAAGCTCGACCCCCTTTGATGGATTTCGTTATTCTAGGTCTTATCAAAAGTCGTGAGTTTTGAGATCTTAGAGAGCGTGTTGGGTTGTAACGTGATAAAAGCTTAAGTCTTTGGTTAAGTAAGTAGGGGCTAAACCGTTTAAGGCTTTGTAAGTAATTAAAATAATTTAAAATCAATACGATCCTTAATGGGTAGCCAGTGAAGTGATGATAAAACTGGGGTTATGTGATCGTATTTTCTTGACCTAGTAAGAACTCTGGCAGCTGCATTCTGAACTAACTGTAGTTTGTTTATTGATGATACAGGACAACCACTAAGTAGAGCATTACAGTAGTCAAGTCTTGAGGTCAAAAATGCATGAATAAGCTTTTCTGCGTCAGCAAAACATAAAATATTTCTTAATTTGGCAACATTTCTAAGGTGGAAGAAGGCTGTTTTGTGATATTTGAGATGTGATTTTTAAATGACAGGTTGCCGTCTAATATAACGCCTAGATCTTTAACTGTATTTGTTGGAGTAACAGTGCAGCCTTCAATTTGCAGGTTGTAGTCGGAGATATTCTGTTTACGTGTTTTTGGTGCTATAAGATGTAAATGTAATAAGTAATATTTCTGTTTTGCTAGAGTTTAAAAGGAGGAAATTACAAGTCATCCAATGTTTTATGTCTTTGATGCACTCTGCCAGTTTGGATAGCTGGAAGGAATCATCTGGTCTTGATGAGATATATAGCTGAGTATGATCTGCTTCACAGTGGAAGCTTATTCCATGTTTTCTAATAATGTTGCCAAGGGGCAGCATGTATATGGAGAAAAGCAAGGGTCCTAAAACCGATCCCTGAGGTAATCCATAATTTACTTGCGAAACACTTGACGATTTCCCATTTATAATGGACATATTGATATCTGTCTGTTAAGTAAGATCTGAACCATTTTATGGTCTACAGTATCGAAAGCAACACTAAGGTCAAGCAGGACTAAGAGTGAGATGTTACCTTTATCTGATGCAATAAGAAGGTCATTTGTAATTCTAAATAGCGCGGTTTCAGTGCTATGATCAACTCAAGTGTGTACCTTCCTACAAAATAATGACATGCACGTAAAGTTTCAGTCTGGCTTTAGACCGCACTTTTTCTAGTATTTTAGACAAGTACGGGAGATTTGAAATCGGTCTATAGCTTCCAAGTTCATTGGGGTCTAAGTTTGTTTTTTGATAAGAGGCTTAATTACAGCCAGTTTAAAGGGTCCTGGGACATGTCCTAGATTAATTGACGAGTAAATAATGTTACAAATGGGCTCAATTGCAACAGGCAGTAGCTCTTTTTATAGAGTAGTCGGAATGGGGTCTAATAAGCATGTTGTCGGTTTGGATGTTGCAATAAGTTTAATTAAATCTTCCTGATTTATAGGAGAAAAACACTGTAGCTTTTCTTTTTGGGTGACGGTTGATACCAATTCTTCAGTCACACTTGGAGGTTTGGTTTTAGCTATGTTGTCTCGTATTATTTCGATTTTCTCAGTAAAAAACTTCATGAATTCATTGCTACCAAGGTGCGGCGGAATACCCAGGTCAGGTGGAGTCTGTTTGTTTGTTAGTTTAGCAATAGTACTAAATAAAAACCTTGGGTTGTTTTTGTTAGTTTCTACGAGGTCACGGAAGTGCTCGGCTTTTGCTGCTTTTAGTCCCTTTTTGTAGCAGTTTGCACTCTCTTTCCATGCAATTTTAAAGAACTCTAATTGGGTTTTTTTCCATTTTCGCAACAGTTTACGCGTTTCTCTTTTTAGGGCGCGAGTGGTGTTATTATACCATGGTGCTATGATCTTTTCATTAATCCTTTTTGACTTCATAGGTGCGCCCGCTTCTAATGTATTAGAGAAAATAGTGCCCATGTTTCTGGTCATGTCATCGAGCGATTCTATATTAGTTGGAAAAGTTATTAGAGGAGCAAGTTCTTTACGAAACTATCTTTAGTAGTTGAGGTGATTGTTCTACCCTGTCGATAACGAGATATACAACTGATTTCTGCAGTGCGCAGTGTACATGTTATAGGATGGTGATCGGAAACATCGTCGCTTTGAGGTATAATATCGATATTGGTTCCGTAAGATATAATCAAGTCTGGGTATGATTAAGTCGATGAGTAGGTCTATTGATGTATTGTGTTACACCTCAACTCAACTAAACTTTATTTATATAGCGCTTTTCACAATTTTCATTATTACAAAGCAGCTGTACATGAGACACATTGAATACAAGTAAAACAACTAAAGACATATACCTGTAAAAACAAGAAAAAGGTGAAAACAACAAAGACAGACATACAAATGCTCCACACGCACAATATGCATACATACTTGCATATGTCACAGGTCGGAGTGGGTCAAGCCAGACTGCACCCACCCCTAGACCAGAATCCCCCTGAGGAGCGTGTCAAAAGAGGAGGCAGGAGACGGGGATAAAAGAATCACAAGCTTTATTTAATATTTAAAAGTAATTTGAAAACCCTAATCTAAAATCCTCTTCCTTCCTCTTCCCAGGGATCCAAGCAACACCGTAGTAAGTTGCAGACCGGCGGGGACCACACAGGTGCGTAGGTGGATCGGGGCTCGCTTCCTCCAGGCGACGGTGTCGGACTCACGGTAGTGAGTAATAGACGGTGGGTATCCTGGGTGGGTGTGTGGATCGGGACTCACTTCCTTCTGGCACTGACGCCGGCTCACAATGGTGAGTAAGAGACAGGTGGGTGTCCCAAGGGAACAGGTGGGTCGGAGCTCACTTCCTTCTGGCGCTGACGCCGGACTCAGTGGCGAATAGTGGACGGGTACTTCACACTACACCGATGGGTTTCAGAGCTGCAACAGACTCATGCCACGAGCTGAGCGGGGCTTTCGCTGGGACAGGCAAATCACGCTACAGACAGCCGTGAACGGACCTCACGGGTGTGGCAGGGGACAGATACTTCACACTATGCAGATGGACTTCAGCGCCACAACAGTAACAAGGTAGCAGTATTTAACTATTCAACAGTCTACGAAACATCCAGCTGAAATACCTTCTTCCTTTCTGACCAGGACAGAGGCTTTCGGTGGGGGCATGTGGAGACCACCAGGCAGAGAGGACGCTTTGAGCGGAACGCTCCACTTCGGCTATACACTGGAACGATACAGCCCTTCCTTGAAGACAGCGGATGAAAGACTGGGAGGAGAGTGCACAGCAGACTACTATTACTCCTCCACACAATAAACCTCACTCCATAACACCAACCGTGTGACTCGTCACTTCAAGCAGTGCATCCCACTCGCACACCGTGCATTCGGGCCAGCACTCACCCCTCCGGTCTTTCTCCCGCCAGATCAAATCTCGTCCTTGCAAGGATGCAATTTGTCTCCAGAGAAAGCAGAAGACGGGTGCAGCTATTGTCACATTCGGCAAAGGGGAGGACAGAAGTTAGAGCCAGATCAACAATCCACTCGGTGTACTAGTTCACTCGTGCCACACACTATTCCAATTCTCAACACCACTTCAGTGTTAGAGCATATAAACGACGGATCAAATACTCATCACTGGCGTCTTCCCCACTGCTGACGATATTCCTTGAATTTTCACTGTTAATCCTTCACTCCCTCCCAGTCCAGGCGACAAATTCCACTCTCTTTTACTGTCCTCGGATCCCGCAAGCCACACTCCTCTTTCTTCACGATAACTTTTCAGTTGTGATACTCCACAAACATTTCCCAACAGGAGAGAACACTCAAGATCACTGGGGAAGGAAAAACAGAACAGAACACAACATAGCACAACCCAACCCAACACAGCTCCCAGCCTTCTCTTCCCCTTGTGTTTTATCCTCTCAAGAATACTGGCGTGGCATCAATCGGACACTCAGAGCGAAGTCCCCACACCTGTTGTCAATCTGCCGGTTAGTTGCCATGGCGACAGACACACACACAGGCCCGGGGCCAGTGTTACACTGGGAGTATCCCCGCGGAAACACTTCTCTGGTGAATAAGTTCCGGGGATTATTTGTCACCCCGTGACATACCCCCCTGCCCAACCGTTCTAGTTCCGAGAACGGTCTCCGGACACCCAGTCTCCGTACCTAGCTGGAGGCTGACCCCGATTCTCTCGTTGGGAACGTCGGGGTGGAGAGATGGGTGCTTCAGGTCGTGGTCCCAGGCCTAGGGCCCTCGGAATCACTGCCCATCCTACTAGCGGGGGCGTCCACGTCGTCTCGGCCGGTGGGTTCTCTACCACTGGCTTTGGGAAATTCGGGCAAGGGCGGATCAGGTTGCGATGTAACACCCGTTCAGGGCCCGTTTTCCCTTCCGGCCGTAAGGCATACACAGGTTGGTCCGGATGGGGTTGTCGCTGAACGACGTATGGCTGAGCCTCCCATCGATCGCTCAATTTTCCCTTCCCTTGTCGGCGATTATCCCGCACCAGCACCCTCTCCCCGGGTAGTAGCGGGGCTTCTCGGGCCGTCCGATCGTACAGTCTCTTGCTCTTTAGGGCGGCCTGATTAATCCGGCCAGCGACTTGTTCGTATGCGGACTGGAGGCGTCGATGGTGGTTCGCTACCCAGTCGGACAGACTACTTCCCTCTTCTTCCCCAGTGGTCCCCATGAGCATATCCATCGGGAGCCTCAGATGTCTACCGAACATCAGGTAAGTAGGGGCATAACCCGTGGTGCTGTGTACACTGTTATTGTATGCCTGTATCACTGCTGGGAGCCTATCAGCCCAATGGCCCTGCTGCTCTTTTTCCAAGGTTCCCAACAAGCCCAGCAAGGTCTGATTGAACCTTTCACACCCCCCGTTCCCTTGAGGATGATAAGGGGTCGTATGGGTCTTCTTGCATCCGTACAGCTGGCATAATTCATGAATCACTCTCGACTCGAAGTTGGCCCCTTGGTCCGAATGGAGGATTTCAGGGCATCCGAATGGCTCGATCACGTACTTCCAAAGAGCGTTAGCAGTTGTCAGGGCAGTTTGGTCCACAGTGGGGATGGCCCAAGCGTACTTAGTGAACAGATCGGTGACAACGAGAATATTCTGGATCTGGTCCACCGGCCGTCCCAGAGTGAGGAAGTCCTTTGCTACCAGGTGCAGAGGTGCCCTGGCCTGAATCGGGACCAGCGGTGCTCGTACCTCCCTCCTGGACTTAAACAAGGTGCAACGTGGGCAACTCTGAAGGTAAGTCCTGGTGGTCCCCTCCATCCCGGGCCAGTAGAAATGTCGCCTCAGCAAAGCCAGTGTCCTCTCCTGCCCCTGATGTCCCATCCTAGCATGATATGCCTCCAGTAACGCCTGCCACCGTCCTTCGGGAACCACGATCTGACAAACCTCCTCTCCTTGGCCTGGGTCCCGAAGCATCCTACAGAGTACCCCATCCCTCAAATAGAGCCTGTCCTTCTGTCCCAGCAGGCCTCGCACACTCCGGGTCTGAGTTCGACGTTCCGCTCTCTCCGGCCAGATCTCCTGCTCTACCCATGTCCGTACCCGCAGCACATCTCCATCTTCGCCCTGCCACAACCTCCAGCGTTGTGGGTCCCACCCCCAACACGGAGGGGGGTCCTCGGGTGTCTGCCCTGGTGCCTCCACAACTCCCACCATTAATCCCTCGTCGGGCCCCAGTCCTGGGGCCGGTGTATGGCCTACCGATCCTTCCCCTGGTAACCTGGATAACACATCAGCGTTGGTATGCTCCCTTCCTGGCCGGAACTGGATCTGATAGTCAAAGTTGGCCAGTTGCGCCACCCAACGTTGCTCCACTGCCCCCAGTTTGGCCGTTTGTAGATGCACCAGCGGATTATTGTCCGTGACAACTCGTACCTTGGCTCCCCACAGATAGTCTTTAAATTTTTCGCCCAGCGCCCATTTCATGGCCAGTAGCTCGAGTTTAAAGGAGCTATAATTTGAGTCGTTCTTCTCTGCGGGGTGTAAGCTTCGGCTTGCATAGGCGATTACTTTCTCCTCTCCTAATTGTTTCTGCGCCAAGACAGCTCCCAACCCTAGTTGGCTAGCATCGGTGTATAGGATGAATGGTTGAGTAAAGTCGGCATAGGCCAAGATCGGGGCCTGTAAGAGTTCCTGTTTGAGCTGCTGGAAAGCGGCTTCGCAGGCTGGGTCCCATTGAATGGAGGGGGACCCTCTACCCCGTACTCGGCCCGTGCCTCCCAACAGCTGATTAATGGGTTTTGCAATTTTGGAGAAGTCCTTGATGAATCGCCTATAGTAGCCCACGAAGCCCAGGAATGACCGGACTTGGCGCACCGTCTGGGGGGCCGTCCATTCTTGCACCGCCCTCACTTTCTCGGGGTCAACAGAGATCCCCGCTGTGCTGACCACGTGCCCCAGAAACCTGACCTCTTTACGGAAGAGCTGGCACTTGTCGGGCTGTAACTTCAACCCGTAGCGCGAGCGGAAGACTTGCTCCAGATGTTCCAGATGGGACTTAAAATCGGGGGAGTAAGTGATGATGTCGTCGAGATAGACGAGGGTGGTATCCATCACTTGACTGCCCAGACAACGCTGCATCAACCGCTGGAACGTGGCGGGGGCGTTGCAGAGGCCGAACGGCATCCGGTCCCATTCGTAGAGACCGAAAGGGGTGGTGAATGCCGTCTTCTCCCGGTCACGCTCGTCCATCTGTACCTGCCAATAGCCGCTGGCCAAGTCGAGAGTGGAGTACCAAGCAGCTTGAGTGAGGCTCGTAAGAGAATCTTCAACCCGCGGCAATGGGAAAGCATCCCTCTTGGTTACCTGGTTCAACCGGCGGTAATCTACACAAAACCTCCAGGAGCCCGTCTTCTTGCGGACCAACACTATCGGCGCGGCCCAAGGGCTGCTACTCTCACGAATAATCCCTCTATCCAGCATTCCTCGTAACAGGGTGCGGACCTCTGTATACAAGGTCGGGGGTACAGGTCGGTAGCGTTCTCGGCTTGGTACAGCGTCCCCAGTTGGAATTTGGTGCTTCACCACATCAGTGCGGCCGTAATCCTCCTCATGAGTAGAGAACAGGTGCTGCCATCCCCTCAAGAATTCTTGAAGTTGTCCCACCTGCTCTTCTCTCAGCCCGTCGCCCCGTAGAGACTCTCCCCTTAAGTGAGCAGGCAATTCCCCTTCCATCTCCTCCACCCCTGGACAGGCCTGGGCCAAAGCCACTTCAACCACGGTGGGACTCACCCGCCTAAAGCTGACTTCGCCCTGCTCACGAACCTGCTGCGGCTTTACTGAGGTCACCCGGGCCAAACTTTGGTGACGATACAGGTGCACAAGAAAAGGGTTTGTGTTCCTAACTCTCACTAAGACTCTGCCTCCCTGAACAATTGCCAGTCCTCGAGCCACCTCCACCCTGGGACCCTCTTCATGGGGCTCCACCATAACCCACTCTTGCGGATGGTAACGCTGAAGGGGCAGCCGAACCCAGACTACGGCCTCACTTCGGGCCGGGATGGACAGGGCGTAGCGGCAGGCTACCCTCCCCGTGCTCTCCCGATCATGCTGTTGTTCGGCCAGACATATCCGGCGGCAATCGGCCCTGATACGGTCCCACTCCCGACCGTCTGGGGTTACAACTGCTCGCGCCGGTCTACTTCGGAATTGCTCCTCCCAGCAATCCGAGATGACATTCATCCCAATCAGGGCGCGATGGGACCCCAGACACGGGTCTCGGACGACTACCACCCCCTTCTGAGGCACTACAACTCCGTGGATCTTCAAATCGGTCACAAGGTATCCTACATACAGTATGTCCAGTCCGTTTGCCCCACGTAGCGTCAACCAGGGGGCCTCTGCAAGCGGTCTACCGTTGGTGCCGAACAGCTCATGGGCCAAACTTTCGGTAAATAAGGTCACTTGGGAGCCTGTATCCAAGAGACAACGTATTTCCTGACCATTAACTTGGGCCACCACTACTGGGCAATGGCCCATCAAGCGACTCAGAGAGGTGGTAGAAGCAAAGGGGTCTAATAGAGGGGTCCCGACCACTTGACCCACAGTGGCCGGAGACTCTAAAAACCCCCCTGCGATGCCCGTCTGACGGAGCATTGGCGAAAGTAATGCCCCGGCTTTCCACAGCCATTACAGATGGGCCGCCCCTGTTCATCCCACTGGAATCGGGAGCCCCCTAGCCGGGGAGGACGGCGTTCGGAAGGGCGATTCCCGTCGGAGTGAGCCCGTTCTCGAAAGTGAAAGGGTGGCTGTAGGCGCTCTCGACGAAGCTCCTCTATGACAGTCTTGGACAACCCGGACATTTGTTCCCGAACATCTCGCTTCAGTTCCTCCCGGAGGGCCTGCTTCCAATCGGGTGCCGCAGTGGCCAAGGGGGGATCAACGACATTGGTAGCTAGACAGCTGGGGGGTTCCACATGCTCCGCCTGGTCACGCTCAAGGGCAAGGGCTTCTCGCCTCAGCTCTTCAAAGGTCATATCTGGTTCTCTCCGAAGCTGCACCCGCAAGCTCTGACGTACGGGACCCTCTCGCAGCCCCAACAAGAATTGATCTCGCAGCAACACCTCTTCGCCCCCCAAGCCATGGTCCTGCCTCCCTATGAGTCTAGAAAACTGCTCCCGCAGTTGCAAGGCGAAAGCCCGAACAGACTGCCGTGGGCCTTGGCGAGAATTGAAAAACTTCGTCCTCAGAACAGCTACCGGGGTGGTGTCTCCATACTGTCGCGTAAGAAAATCAAAGATAGCTTGGACCGTCACTCGGTTGGCTTCCGGTGCTGCCTGCACTTCTCTCCTCGCCTCCCCTTCCAGAGAGTTCAACACGAACTGGACCTTCTGCAGAGCGCTCAGACCTTGAAGCCCCGCCAGGTACTCCACCTGGGTCTTCCACAGGGACAAACTTACTTCGGACCCCGGTCCTCCGTACCTTGGGGCCCATGGGGCACCCATGAAAATCGGTATAACAGGTTGCCGAGCCCCCGGCTCTTCTCCCTCCGCCATCTCTGCCTCTGATCGCTCAACTCACGGGGAAATCCTGCCGACTACGCCAAATTCTGTCACAGGTCGGAGTGGGTCAAGCCAGACTGCACCCACCCCTAGACCAGTATCCCCCTGAGGAGCGTGTCAAAAGAGGAGGCAGGAGACGGGGATAAAAGAATCACAAGCTTTATTTAATATTTAAGTAATTTGAAAACCCTAATCTAAAATCCTCTTCCTTCCTCTTCCCAGGGATCCAAGCAACACCGTAGTAAGTTGCAGACCGGCGGGGACCACACAGGTGCGTAGGTGGATCGGGGCTCGCTTCCTCCAGGCGACGGTGTCGGACTCACGGTAGTGAGTAATAGACGGTGGGTATCCTGGGTGGATCGGGACTCACTTCCTTCTGGCACTGACGCCGGCTCACAATGGTGAGTAAGAGACAGGTGGGTGTCCCAAGGGAACAGGTGGGTCGGAGCTCACTTCCTTCTGGCGCTGACGCCGGACTCAGTGGCGAATAGTGGACGGGTACTTCACACTACACCGATGGGTTTCAGAGCTGCAACAGACTCATGCCACGAGCTCAGCGGGGCTTTCGCTGGGACAGGCAAATCACGCTACAGACAGCCGTGAACAGACCTCACGGGTGTGGCAGGGGACAGATACTTCACACTATGCAGGTGGACTTCAGCGCCACAACAGTAACAAGGTAGCAGTATTTAACTATTCAACAGTCTACGAAACATCCAGCTGAAATACCTTCTTCCTTTCTGACCAGGACAGAGGCTTTCGGTGGGGGCATGTGGAGACCACCAGGCAGAGAGGACGCTTTGAGCGGAACGCTCCACTTCGGCTATACACTGGAACGATACAGCCCTTCCTTGAAGACAGCGGATGAAAGACTGGGAGGAGAGTGCACAGCAGACTACTATTACTCCTCCACACAATAAACCTCACTCCATAACACCAACCGTGTGACTCGTCACTTCAAGCACTGCATCCCAATCGCACACCGTGCATTCGGGCCAGCACTCACCCCTCCGGTCTTTCTCCCGCCAGATCAAATCTCGTCCTTGCAAGGATGCAATTTCTCTCCACAGAAAGCAGAAGACGGGTGCAGCTATTGTCACATTCGGCAAAGGGGAGGACAGAAGTTAGAGCCAGATCAACAATCCACTCGGTGTACTGGTTCACTCGTGCCACACACTATTCCAATTCTCAACACCACTTCAGTGTTTAGTGCATATAAACGACGGATCAAATACTCATCACTGGCGTCTTACATTTACATTTACATTTATTCATTTAGCAGACGCTTTTATCCAAAGCGACTTACAAGTAGGGTGCAGTGGGCAGCTATCACTGCAGAGCAAACAGGGGTAAGGTGCCTTGCTCAAGGGCACTTCAGTCAATTCCTGGTGGTACTGAGGTTTGAACCAGTGACCTTCTGGCTACGAGTCCAATTCTCTAACCACTAGACCACAACTGACCCCACAACTGAATCGTGTCTTCCCCACTGCTGACGATATTCCTTGAATTTTCACTGTTAATCCTTCACTCCCTCCCAGTCCAGGCAACAAATTCCACTCTCTTTTACTGTCCTCGGATCCCGCAAGCCACACTCCTCTTTCTTCATGATAACTTTTCAGTTGTGATACTCCACAAACATTTCCCAACAGGAGAGAACACTCAAGATCACCGGGGAAGGAAGAACAGAACAGAACACAACATAGCACAACCCAACCCAACACAGCTCCCAGCCTTCTCTTCCCCTTGTGTTTTATCCTCTCAAGAATACTGGCGTGGCATCAATCGGACACTCAGAGCGAAGTCCCCACACCTGTTGTCAATCTGCCGGTTAGTTGCCATGGCGACAGACACACACACAGGCCCGGGGCCAGTGTTACACTGGGAGTATCCCCGCGGAAACACTTCTCTGGTGAATAAGTTCCGGGGATTATTTGTCACCCCGTGACACATACATTGACATAGACGCACACACACACAAACACACTCTCACACACACACACTCGCACACACACACACACACACACACAGTGAAAGCACACATTGGCGATAAAGGAGAGAGAACCACAGGTCAAATATTAAACAGACTATAAATTCCTATATGCAATATTAATTATGTCTAATTTCTGAATTCAAAAGCAGCCCCCCCGGCCAGGCAGATAGTGCAAAACAATACGCAAACGGTGGTGAGGAACCCAAAACTCCAATCGAGAAAAAAAAACTCAGGAGAACACAGGCGGATTGCAGTTTCCCTCTGGCAAAAGCTGCTGCCTCTGCACAAGCTCAACAGTGTTTGCACAACAAGGCTAAATAAAAAAAATAAACTTAACAAGGTAAATGATAGATTTAAGATTATCATTAACAATCTAATAACATTTGAAATGTTGTAGGAAAATCAAAGTTGTCGTGTCCTTTATCCAGCTCTGTCCTCTTAGCTCTTGTCAGGTCACCGCTTCCCATTCTCAGCTCTGCCATCGGGTCTGGGCATGAACTGCATCCTGCGGTAACCTTGGAAACAAAGAGACATGACTGGCTGAGAGTAGAGTACTGTTCTGCACTCTTTGATGCAACAAGTACATCATTTGTTGTTGGATGTGTTCCTGGTTCCGGATGATCTAAATAATGCAGCCTAAATCCTCTGAGGATTAATATTATGGAGGTGTAGTGTATGCAAGATTAAAAAGATGAGTCTTTAGTCTAGATTTAAACTGACAGAGTGTGTCTGCCTCCCGGACCGTGCAGGGAAGAATATTCCAAAGTTTAGGTGCTAGATAAGAAAAGGATCTACCACCTGCACTTGATTTGAAATTCTAGGTATTACCAACTGACAGGACGCCTGAGAGCGTAATGTCCTTGGAGGTCTGTAATACAATAGAAGTTCATTCAAATACTGCGGCGCTAGACCATGTAGGGCTTTATAGGTAATAAGCAAGATCTTAAAGTTAATGCGATGCTTTATAGGTAACCAGTGCAAGGTTGACAGAACCGGGGTTATATGCTCATACTTTTTTGTACGTGTAAGAACTCGTGCTGCCGCGTTTTGAACCATTTGCAGTTTTTGTAATAGGCCTGCAGGGCATCCACCTAGAAGTGCATTACAATAATCTAGTCTTGATGTCATGAATGCATGAATTAATTTCTCTGCATCTGACAGTGACAGCATATGACGTAGTTTAGATATATTCTTAAGATGGAAAAATGCAATTTTACGGGTGTTGGCGACATGGCTTTCAAATGACAGAGTACTATCGAATACAACGCCAAGATTCTAATCTGACGATGAGGATTTTATGGAGCATCCGTCAATCGTTAAGCAGTATTCTTGGTTGTTACGTATAGCGGTTTTCGGCCAGTAAGTAACACTTCTGTTTTGTCCGAGTTCAGTAGTAAAAAATTGTTACTCATCCAGTTTTTTAGGTCAACCATTCATTCCTTTATTCGATGGAACTTCTGGGTTTCATGAGGCTTCGAGGAAATATAAAGTTGAGTATCATCAGCATAACAGTGAAAGCTAACTCTGTGTTGCTTTATTATATCTCCTAGAGGTAGCATGTATAATGCGAAGAGCAGAGGCCCCAAAACTGAGCACTGCGGTACACCGTACTGGACTTGTGATTTGCGGGACACCTCATTGTTTATTGCTACAAATTGAAAACAGTCGGATAAATAAGACTTAAACCATTTCAATGCTATTCCGTTAATGCAGACGTAATGTTCGAGTCTATGTAGAAGTATGCTGTGGTCAATGGTGTCAAATGCAGCACTGAGGTCTAGCAGCACCAATAACGAAATACAGCCACGGTCAGACGCTAAAAGCAGATCATTTGTAACTCTGATAAAAGCAGTCTCTGTACTGTGACATGCTCGAAATCCAGACTGGAATTCATCATTAATGTCATTCCTTTGGAGGAAGGAGCGTAATTGAGTTGAAAATACTTTTTCCAGAACTTTAGATATAAAAGGTAAATTGGATATAGGCCTGTAATTCCCTAGTTCTCTAGGGTCGAGTTTGGGTTTTTTGACAAGGGGCCTTATAACAGCCACCTTAAATGCTTTAGGCACATGTCCTGATGTCAGAGATGAGTTAATAATACTAAGAAGAGGATCTATAATTTCTGGGAGCATTTCTTTCAGTAGTTTTGTAGGTATAGGGTCTAGCATGCATGTTGTTGATTTAGATGATCTAATGATTTTAGACAGTTCGTCGTGATCTACTGTAGAAAATAATTGCAATTTCTCCTTAGGGGTACTGTAGTTAATTTGTTCAGCGGGTTTCACTTCTGGTTGCATTGTTATAATTTTTTCTCTAATATCTTGGATTTTACTAGTGAAGTAGTTCATAAATTCATCACTGTTATGCTGATAATCAGAATCTGAAGTCGCTGACGACTTATTTTTTGTTAATTTAGCCACGGTGTTAAGTAAAAACCTAGGGTTGTGATGCTTTTCTTCTATTAGTGATTAAAAGTAGGCGGATCTAGACGTTTTTATGGCATTCCTGTATTTTCGAGTACTATCCTTCCATGCTATACGAAAACCTCTCATTTAGTTTTCTTAAAGTTGCGCTCCATTTTCTGGGACGCTTTCTTTAGAGTCTGAATGTGTTCACTAACAATGACTATGTGTACATGAACCCTCATTATGTGATTATTTACATTTAATAATTTAGTAGATGAATTTATCCAAAGCGACTTACAAGTTGGGTAAACAATGGAACCAATTGGGTCAACATTAGGACAACAAAAAACATAAGAGCAATAAAAACATGTCCCACAAAGTCTACTACAGTGTACAGAGCTTTATATATATATATATTGTGAGAATCTGGATTTCGTCCTGTCCTCTAAAAATATTGCATCTGTGTTTAATACAAAGTTCATAGATCATATGTATTCATTCATATTCCTTCCTATTAGTATTAGCTTCTATTCACATAAGATGTGCCTTACTTTCTTGTTGTTTAACCTCGACCACCAGAGTGGTGATTTTCCACTCTGGTGGTTTTATATGACACCTCCTGTGTCAAGCTTATAAATATTAGTCCTTAACACAATAAACTTTGGACTCTGATTGTACTAGACTACTGTGTCTGTGTCAAACTTTGTCTCAGGATCCTGAAACTCTGTGTGTTCTGTCGACTAGACTCTTCAACCGTAGAATAATGTTTAGACAAGGGGACATAAGAAGTTTACATTACAACATATATATTATAGATAGAGTAGAAACGATATAGAAATCAGATCATAATAGGATTGGGGCTACATTGCGATTACACTTTACCTCATGTAAATGCAATAATTCAATCTAAATAATGTGATTAAGCTCATAATCACTGTGAGCATAATAATACATGTGGCTTATGCTGGTTTTAATCGCAATTATAAAGCATGTAAACACATTAATCGCATTTATGATGCTCTGACCAAGGTGCTAATGTGCTTCTGTCACGCACCTTAAGAGTAAGTTCATGGTAAACATAAAGCTTTAGCAGTCCCTGCTTCTGAACTTCACACAGAAACAACACAACCACTGTGGAGGCATCTTCCATCATATTTTTCCATCAGACACTCTCTCCCACTTTAAATACAGACCAAAGACACTGGCACACTCAACTCAACTCAACTCAACTTTATTTATATAGCGCTTTTTACAATTTTCATAGTTACAAAGCAGCTGTACATGAGACACATTGAATACAAGTAAAAAACTAAAGGCATATTCCTGTAAAAACAAGACAAAGGTGAAAACAACAAAGACAGACATACAAATGCTCCACACACACAATATGCAAACATACATACACACACACACATTGACATAGACGCACACACACACAGTGAAAGCACACATTGGCGATAAAGGAGAAAGAACCACAGGTCAAATATTAAACGGACTATAAATTCTTATATGCAATATTAATTATGTCTAATTTCTGAATTCTAAAGCAGCCCCCCCGGCCAGGCAGATAGTGCAAAACAATATGCAAACGGTGGTGAGGAACCCAAAACTCCCATCGAGAAAAAAAACCTCAGGAGAAACCAGGCCCAACCAGGGGATTCCAGTTCCCCTCTGGCAAAAGCTGCTGCCTCTGCACAAGCTCAACAGTGCTTGCACAACAAGGCTAAATAAAAATAAAAAATAAACTTAATAAGGTAAATGATAGATTTAAGATTATCATTCACAATCTAATAACATTTGAAATGTTGTAGGAAAATCAAAGTTGTGGCGTCCTTTATCCAGCTCTATCCTCTTAGCTCTTGTCAGGTCACCGCTTCCCATTCTCAGCTCTGCCATCAGGTCTGGGCATGAACTGCATCCTGCGGTAACCTTGGAACAAAGAGACAAGACTGGCTGAGAGTAGAGTACTGTTCTGCACTCTTTGATGCAACAAGTACATCATTTGTTGTTGGATGTGTTCCTGGTTCCGGTTGATCTAAATAATGCAGCCTAAATCCTCTGAGGATCAATATTATGGAGGTGTAGTGTATGCAAGATTAAAAAGATGAGTCTTTAGTCTAGATTTAAACTGACAGAGTGTGTCTGCCTCCCACACACATAATTGCTTCCTGTAACTTTGCATCAAGTCATAGATATATTTTCATAATTATTCTCTGACTAATAGGCTTTGAACAGCAGCCAATTATTCTCTATTTGCTTTTGCCCGAGATAACAAGAGATACGCCAGCTGCAGTCTGGATCCTGCCTCCCACCAAGATACCCAACACATGCAGAAAGATGACACCGGCCCTTGCAAGGACACTAGATGACGCCAGATCCAGACTATAAAATAATTCCTATTTTTAATTTTTTAGTAGTTTGTGTTTTATACCATGTCCTTGTGTAAATATGCTTTGCAATAGTGTTAACTGAGTATGTGATTCAAATTTTTTAAAAATTGACCACATGGTGGTGCTAATAAGTTTGCAACCATGTGTGATAACATTTACTTTGTTTCTTAACAATTCTTGCTTTAAACATAAATGTGTGTGTATTTCTCATTTTTAATCTTTGTGTATAAAATGTTTACACAATTGTTTTTCGCACAAAATTTAGCATACATTTTTAAGCCAAACAAAATGTTGTCAAAAGAATTTGAATGTGTTAAATTGTTTAGCAGTTGTGATTTACTATAATTAATATACCCATAGCTTGTGTACACACAAAAGTTCAAGTCTATGTGGACAACAGAACATCTGACCTAGAAATGTTTTTATGAGAAGTCATTGCATCAGACAAAGCCTGTAGTTATTTATTTTGTCCACTAGAGGGTAAACTAAACAACAGGAACCAATCAGATCTTTGTCCAGGCAGGCATTTAATCTCAGAAATAATATAGAATGAGATCTCATGCTGACATATTTAAATGATGGTCTTTAAATGAAAATACTATACAAATAAAATAATTTGAATATGGCAACAATTATATTTAAAAAATATATATTTGAATATGGTTTTTATTTTTATGATCTTAATTTTAATATGGCAACAATTATTAAAAAACATAAATCTATAAAATATATACTTAAGTTACTAATTAAACAAGTGAAGAGTTCAAAAACGGATAAATCCATTTTATTTCATTTTCAAAGATCATGTTTTTTATTGTGCATTCCAATTAATTTCAAACTGCAGTAGTGTTTTTTTTATAAAGTAATAATAACAAACAAATATATCTCAGAAACCCATTTACATACAATAAACAAATAATGACACAATAAAAACCTGATTTATGAATTTTTTTTAATAAAAATACTTCTGTTTTTGCAAAGAAACTATATGCTCATGTAAAGTAATGTTCAGCTCATTCTAAGCATTTTGCATGTTTATATCTCATAAACAGATATCAGCAGTCTTTACGGTTAAGTTCATTGTCATGAAATCTTTCTAAAATGTTTAGGTTTCAAGGTAGACTGCCGGTGTTACAGCCATTTAAGGATTGATGTGTGTTGGTTTTAGTGACTTAGGAGTCCACGTCACTGCTCCTGACGTTTCACAGATTTAAGGACAGTTTTTTGAGCGAAAGCGCAATGTGTAAAATTCTTGCCGCAAATTTTTTTTATATTTAGGAGTAACACATCCATTTTTTTTCAGAATGTCTCTTACATCTGAAACTTAGTTTTATCCCAGTTCTTCATATTGTCCAGGATAGACCCTATTCCCCATTTTGCCAAACTTGCTTGGACCTGATAACTTCAGCATACTGCGATATTTAATAAACAGAATTAGAGCGATGAAAGCGTACACAACCGCTGAAGGCATTTTCCATCATATTTCCATATTCATCATGGTGCAGAATAACCATAAAATAAGTCCTCATAACATTGTTTTGCATTTGAGGTGAATATATCAAAACTATAGCCAGAAACACACACAGATCATGGTTTGTTCTGTTTATTTAAGCAAATAATCAGATAAAACATTCATGTAAACGGGAATAAAAGAGGTGTTCTTATGTCATGTAAACATGTTTCTTCAGTTAAGTCCTCACTCTGATCCGTGGAAATAATGCCCATGAAAACATTGTCACATAGTCTGTCCAGTGGGCAGGGTGAAGTGCTTTGGCTCGCTCCTCATGTTGGATCGTTTGGTGTGTGTAGATCTTGTCCACTGCACTTTTGACCCACTGCCGATATTTCTGCCTGTGTTCTCTGAGTGAATTAACATCCAGCCAATCACAAGCCCAAGTATCTCTAGGGCGCGTCTGCCAAGAGCTTGAAATCTACTGTTGCGCTCATGTGATTTCTTTCATTCACTTCAGTTTGGGGTTTTAAAAGCGCTGTTAAGAACAAGGCTCTCCTGTAGCTCAGCTGTAAGAGCATTGCATCAACAGGGGATTGCACATACCCAAGTATAAATGTTTAGGATAATGAACTGCAAGTCGCTTTGAAGAAAAGCATCTGCCAAATGCATAAATGTAAAGAAGGCGTGACAGCGGACACTGTGCATGATCCAGTTTGTGTTATTCTTTCTCCCTTGGAAGTGGCTTTAGATAAAAGTGTCTGCTAAATGAGGAAATGTTTCCTAATGAAGAAAAGTTGCTTTGGGCCGAATGCTTCTCATACATTATCATACTTCATCCCATTTAGTACTTCATGTTCTTACCTTTAAATGTTCTGTTGGGAAGGCAGGCTGTCGCGTCACACACAGAGAAAGGGGAGGACAGATTTGTCAGAGAAAGAGAATGAACTGTTTGAAGGCAGTACTTTCCTAACTATGACTTCTTGCCAATGTTTTAAGGAATTAACAGCACTAGAACATGCGTGTCCTTCAAGTACTTTCCCCAGTTACATGAGAAATAGTATCATATCATGCAACAATAGAAGACAGATCCCCATTTTTTGAAGCTCAAAATATATGTTATGAATAAATGAAACGTATTTGGTCATGTCTGAATGTTAACATTATTAAATGAGGAATTGCTGTAGTTTTCTGTGTGTCCTCTGATGTATAAAAACAGATAGGGGCAATAGTCTGGAAAGTCCATTTTCATACTAATCCAGACCTGGAAAACAATCGAATTAAAATCCATACTTGTCCTAAACTCGTAGAACCCCTCTCTGTTAACCCTTGAACTCCTGTGGATCTTTTGAATGATGGATGAATGTGCTTTGTTAAACACTGTCTAATGCCAGGATTTGATGTTACTACAGTTGTGTTAAACTGAAGAAAGGAAAAGGTAAACCTCGGATGACATGACGGGGAGTAAAGTGGGTGAAGTGTCCCTTCAAATGTCTCATTACTTTGGAGAAAACATGAAATTACAAAACACCAAATCTTAAATAACGACTAGAGAAGACTTTAACGTAGTTCATCTTAATTTAATCATTATGAGTGCTTAACACCAAGAGTAACATTCACCTGAGTTAACATATTATGAAAGTTTATAGCTTTGGTTGACAGATTTACAAAACATCCCTCTCTAAAGCAGTTTAAGGCATTTGGATTGAACCAATGAAATGGCTGAAAAACCTTTCCTGATAAATTAAAATGACTGCTTAAGACTACAGCGACTAAGAAACGTTCAGCATGTGTTTACTGTAACTTAAAGGTGAAGTGTATAGAAAGACGAGAAAAAAAACAAAGCACGTTACAGACCATAAACAGAATATAAAAATGGCAACGTTTAAGACTGCAGAATTCATACATCCACAAAACAAAGATCAATTTGCAGTTTTTTTATGCTTAGAAAAAATATAACTTATGTACAAAAAACTAACTGTATCAAATATTGTATTTTTTGCATTACTGTGATTAATGCACAACAGTCTGATGGCTTGTGAGTACACTATTGAAGATTAAAAAAGACAGTTATGCTATCACGCTCCCACAGGTTTGAACCTTTCTGCTCATGTTAAGTTTCAAATCAATGTATGAAACACGTTCTGTTTAGAAAGGACAATATACAATATACATGGAAGGGAGGAGGAGGGTAAACACCTCTCTCTCTCTCTCTCTGCGTGGATTGGCCCGTGAGCGTTTCACACATTCACATCCCAGTCTCGCACAGTGTTCATTAATAGCCATTGCTATTGAGATTAATGGAGTGAAGACCCGTGACTTGCATGACATTGATGCTCCCCGACGGAAAGCTCTCTGAAGACAGCGTGTCCATGGTTAAGAGCGTCTGCTGCTGGCCGGACATGTCGTTGGTGTCGCAGCCGTCTGCGCTGCTGGCTGCGGTGGAGACGGTACTGTCAGCGATATTCACAGCTCCAGATGAACTTTTCTTATTCAGATGGGTCTTGATGTGCTTGGACAGGTGGTCACTGCGCATGAAACGCTTGGGACACTCCGGGCATGAGAACTTCTTTTCACCTGGAGACAGTTCATACAGATTAGAAAAGCATACAGTAGTAGAGGTGGAACAATACTCTACAGCGGCGCGGTGGACCCAGTTTAGTCCAGGAATGAAAGTTAGTTTCCATTACAGCACAGCTTTCATGAAAAGAAAACCCTGTGTCCTCACAGGTTAGTTTTTGTATTTCAGGCGTTTATGTTCACACTGCAGACACAAGTTTGTTCATTTCTTTCATTATGGATCAGTTGGTCTGTGATGTCATTTAGGAGACCTGCAGTTTTAAATCAATCACGGGGCGGCACAGACACCAGAAGATGATGTGACAGTGAATGATTGACATGATGGCAGTGGCACAAGATAATGTTTGTGAACGCTTTAAGTCCTTTGAAAAATCTTGTAAAACCACATCAATAAAACAAAGGTAATCTCACAATAAGCAATTCAAATTTATTCATTGGGTTTTTTTTCCAAGGGTGCATTCTTTCAAAGCAGCTTTACAGGACAAAAGAAAAGCACAAAAAGAGGGAGGAAGATCAAGTGTAAAGAATATAAAACCCAGAAGACCATCCTAAGGAATGTGCTGAAATGAAAGCTAATCTCCACGTGAGCAGGGACAAAGTAAGAACTGCTTTTTAAGTTAGGAGAACATTTAAAGATCTTTTAATTGGGCTATAATTACAGTCGGGTTTATTTAGAATCAAATCTAATTAAAAATCAAATCTAATTCTAATGAATTCATTTCCATTCCACGGTTGAAGTAAAACGTTTAGGCATCAGTCTGTGTGGTCATTTAGCCTGCTTTACTAAATATATATATTTATAAGCACTGATTTGTGTATATAAACTTTAGACAGGACAAGCATGTTGTGTCCGATTCATTCCAGTCTGAACTCAATCATGGTTCACCTCCAGTTACTTTAATGAAACTCAACTCAACTTGTGGTTCCTGTGCTTTATCACAAGTTAACACATGATCATTTCTGAAAATATGCACACAGGAATTGTTGAGAGGAACAGATTTCAAGAAATTCATGTCACGTATGTGATTCCTAACCTCTCCATTCAGAATTGGTTTTCCCAACCCTACTCTCTAAAGAGTCCAGGGTTGTTTCTTCTTTTGTGGGTGGTCTTGTCAGTCTGGGGTAGTTTTGGGTTAGTTCTTTGACCCAGAAAATAAGCCAACGGTTAGGTTACACTTTCACTTCCAGTTGAATTAGTCCTTGCCCCGTTTCCCATCGGGCCGCATTAACCAAGATCCTACTTCTAATCTTAAGGTAAATTACCAGGTAATGTTCACAAAAGTTGGATGTGGAGAGTCTGCTGCCATTAAGAAAAGTCTGAGAGTTATATGTACCCACAGAGTCCACATGTGTTAGGATACTCAAAAAAACCTTTGGTGTCATTTTTATGAACGTTGTCATGTTTAGATAAGAGGACACTGAACATCGGAGTCTGGGAGTCGAGTCGTCTAGGTCTGTGCTTCCCTAACAGCGGTCCCTGTTGTTCAAAACATGTACTGCGATTCTTTTAACTTCTCAAGGGACTTGAATCATCACATATTAGAATAGATGTTCAGAGGCGTCACGGTGAATCGTTTCATCCCTACTGTGACATGAAATCTTCTTCAATAAATGGGTTGAATATGTCACTTATATGAATTCAATTATACACAGTCACAAGAACACCTGTGGGAGATTTCAGACCAGTGTTGTCCAACAGGTTATGGATCATTTTTAATTTACCGAATGAAACTTTCCTTGTGGCATTTTCTGCCCATGACAAAGACACTTGTGTATTCTTTCATTTGTCACCTGTTTGTATGTCTAACTGATCTTCAGACATTAATGAACTCTTAGTTCTGTTTTTTAACAAAAGATGCTTGCTACAATTATCCTTTAAACTGTATTCATTTAACTTACATTTTTTGTCTATGTTTTCGATTTCACAAGATTTCAAACAGCTTTACCCTGTGGCAGAAAGAAAACCGTTGAAAAGTTGAGGTACTCTAAGTGAGAGGATTCTTAAGCATGTTCTCCAGCGAGAGGGGAAACATCTGTACTGGGTGACATGACAGCAGGTAAGCTAGTTCTTATAATGTTATGGCATCTTTTTCTTTTGCATTACTACAGAAATATGAAATCTTATATACAGTAAACTATTTCAATGTTAATGCAACACTATAGGCATGATGAAAACACATGGTCAAGGAGGAGACGGCTTTGACCAGCTCTGCTCCCCCATCTATTAAAAGAGAGGAGGAAAGATCCTCAGAACCCTTACTGAGGTCATTTATTGACATGTTTCTACTTTAAAAGAGAGGATGTTTATAGTGTTTGATATGTTACGCACAACAGACATGCAGGAACCAGACTGTGATTCAATACAGATAAATACAATTTATAATATTACATTTAATTGCATATTATGTGCTTTTGTTAATTTGAATATGAATGTATCAATGTTTGCAGTTGTTTTTAAGATAATTTGACACAAAACCTCGACTGAAGTGTCAGTTATGTTGCAATACTGAGTGATGTGTATAATCAATGCAGATAGCTCACATCTTACCACTTTATCTAATTTTATTGAATATAAGCAAGCTTGTCCTTAAAGTACTTTATTGTTGTTGTATTTTCATTAAATATAATGAGCCTGAAATGAAGCATTCGTTTTAAAATAAGGGGGGAAATAAAGGTCTTTGCCTATCTAGATTAAACCTGGTTATATTATGCCATTCCTCATATTCATTTTAATAAAAAATACTGTTAATAATACTCAAGCATGTGATCAGCCAAGGACAAAAAAGAAGGAAGACTGGATGCTAGGGCTGCACAATTAATCGAAAAGAAACCGGACGCGATTTGGTGGTTGGCTGCGATGTTTTATGCACAGTTTGTCAGTGAAACCGTTACCAGCAGCTGAATCTGAAAGCCAGAGGGCGCTCTCGCACAGAAACTCCAATGCTCCATAGAAGAGGTACCACACGTATAACCAGGAAACGCCGTCTTCCTATCTGCATCTGGCATCTTTCACTGTTTTTCAAGCCTCCTCAGGTATTTTGCATGATAATAACAGTATATTTATATTTGATGCTTGTTGCTTTTACAAATGCCTACTTTAAGCAAATCTAACACGCAGTGCTTTCAGACCGAGCAGCATTTCCCACAGATCACAGAGCCGTTCACAAACATGCTGCACATTAAACATAATGGCAGCCTTTGTGATTTTACCATAGCGACAGCAACATCGATTCAATCACGATTTGAGCAGGAACAACGCTTAATCTTGCAGCCCACTGCACGCAACCTTACCGAAAAATACACAAGAAAAGAAATGTTACATCATTCAAAAAACTTAAAAATGAAATATTTTTCACTTAGAAACACAAAAGCAAACTATTACAATTACCCAATTCTTGAGCCCATTTGAGTCACCTCAACAAAGTATAATTAGCATAAGATTTGACAAAGCACATACCTATTTTATGTCAAATGCATCCCTTGAGAAGCTAACATTTTTCATTTTAGTGTCACCAAGAATGATAAATGAATCAAAACAGAGCAAAGATCTGTCAACATTAATGCACATGTAATAAAGGTATTTGAAAACGCTTTCAGATCATTTAAAAGCATGGGTTTAGTACTGTCTTTATTCAATTGTGATTTATAGACGAGGACTAGATTAACCATTTGTGTTGTTATTTTTGGCCTTAAAACTGCAATTTGTCTATTTTATATTTAATGTTGCTTAAACGGAGATCTAGATCTAAATCTTTATAAAAATGACACCAAAGGTTTCTTTGAGCACCAAAACATCTCTGGACTCTGGATACATATAACTCTGAGACTTATGATCTGAATCTGGGACATAACAGTGATGGATTTTACTAGTGAAGTAGTTCATAAATTCAAGATATAAGAGAAAAAATTATAACAATGCAACCTGTAGTGAAACCCGCTGAACAAACTAACTACAGCACCCCTAAGGAGAAATTGCAATTATTTTCTACAGTAGATCACGACGAACTGTCTAAAATCATTAGATCATCTAAATCAACAACATGCATGCTAGACCCTATACCTACAAAACTACTGAAAGAAATGCTCCCAGAAATTATAGATCCTCTTCTTAGTATTATTAACTCATCTCTGACATCAGGACATGTGCCTAAAGCATTTAAGGTGGCTGTTATAAGGCCCCTTGTCAAAAAACCCAAACTCGACCCTAAAGAACTAGGGAATTACAGGCCTATATCCAATTTACCTTTTATATCTAAAGTTCTGGAAAAAGTAGTTTCAACTCAATTCTGCTCCTTCCTCCAAAGGAATGACATTAATGATGAATTCCAGTCTGGATTTCGAGCATGTCACAGTACAGAGAAAAGCGCTATATAAATAAAGGTGAGTTGAGTTCATTTCAAACATTCTTCTTCACATCGTTTTTGCTCCTTGGATAAGTATGGTAATATTCCAACTGGCCTTTTTATTTGTCTTTCAGTGATTTGCTTTTTATTTATTTGTATTAATATTTCTCGAGGCAAAACAAATATACATTTATTGAGTTTACAGATCATTCCAATTCAGTGACATGCATTTTAAATTATAATTTAATAACAAATAATGTATTATTATTGTAATTGTTAATGAAGACATATGGCCCATTATTTTTGTGGGGGGCGGTTAGGGACCTGGAAAAGGGATAGGGGGCCACTGGCCCAAAAAAGGTTGAGAACCACTGGCCTAAATGAACAACTGCTAGTGGACTACAGAAATCTCTAGTCGAGGGCAGCCCTATACAGGGTAGAGAGTTAGAAGGGAGTGATGGGCAGACAGATGAACACAGAAGGATGGATTAGGGGATAGAGGGACAGATGAGAGGGACAAACAGATAGACAGGATAGACAGATATTTGGATAGACAGAAGGCAGTGATGGAATAGCTATGTTTGTCTGGCGGTTGCAGATGACAGACCTGTGTGTGTTCTCTTGTGTCGCTGCAGCTCATCAGATCGAGTGAAGCGTTTCCCACAGAAGGACCAGGAGCAGACGAAAGGTCTTTCTCCAGTGTGCCAGCGTAAGTGTGCTCGTAGATGAGACGTCTTCCCATAGACCTTCCCACATCCAGGAATATGACAGATGTGCTGCTTCTTCTTACTGGGGTCATTGCTGCCATAACAGAAATGGTTTCAAACAGTGCCTTTAATGACAACTAAGCCCTTTGGGGATTCGTATTATGAAAGCTGCATTGATACATATGCTTGCTTTGATTCATAGCGCCTTATGTCTAACATGTCTTACATTGAGTCTGCTTTGCAGTATGGGTTACACAATAGTATAGTGCTTCAAGCTGAATACTGAATTACACTACATACATTGCATTGAATGCACCTCTTACACCAACGCATTACGGTTTTGGGAGGCGGAGGCACTGATAGATAAGCCAATGGCAGAGGGAGTGGAGATGAAAGGGAGTGAGTGGACGCGCTGCAATATAACATTTGGGCACACACAATTTAAAATATATAGAAATATGTAAATATACAGTATTTCATAGAAGTGAGTACATCCCCCGCATTCTTGTTAATATTTGATTTTATCTTTTCATGTGACTACATTGTAGCAAAGATTCATTTCTTCAGTGTAAAGTAGTGAGTGTACAGCTTGTATAACAGTGTACATGAGCTGTCCCCTCAAAATGACTCATCACACACACATTAATGTCTTAACCACTGGCAACAAAAGTCAGTACACCCCTAAGTGAGAATGTCTAAATTGGGCCCAATGATCCATTTTCCCTCCCTGGTGTCATGTGATTCGTTAGTGTTACAAGGTCTCAGGTGTGAATGGGGAGCAGGTGTGACTGATATGGTGTTGTGGCTCTCACTCTCTCATACTGGTCACTGGAAGTTTAACATGGCTCCTCATGGCAAAGAACTCCCTGAGGATCTGAAAACAAGAATTGTTGCTCTACATAAAGATGACCTAGGCTATGAGAAGATTGCCAAGACCCTGAAACTGAGATGAAGCACCGTAGCCAAGACCATACAGCGGTTTAACAGGATAGGTTCCACTCAGATCAGACCTCGCCATGGTCGACCAAAGAAGTTGAGTGCACGTGCTCAGCTTCATATCCAGAGGTTGTCTCTGGAAAATAGACGTATAAGTGCTGCCAGCATTGCTGCAGAGGTTAAAGGGGAGGGGTCAGCCTGTCAGTGCTCAGACTATACGCCGCACACTGCATCAAATTGGTCTCCATGGTTTTGGTCTCAGAAGGAAGCCTCTTCTTAAGATGATGCAGAAGAACGTCCGCAAACAGTTGGTTGAAGACAAGCGGACTTAGGACATGGATTACTGGAACCTTGTCCTGTGGTCTGATGAGACCAAGATAAACTTTTTTGGTTCAGATGGTAACTAATGAATGCCAACATGTGCTGTGACATACTGAAGCAGAACCTCCCTTCAGAGACTGGGCCGCAGGGCAGTATATCAACAAGATAACCACCCCAAAGAAGCTAAGGGTAAAGGCATTCTGATACGTAAGGTGGAGGAGTGCAAGGTCTCAAACATCCACCAGGTCTGTGATGTCAACATGGAGGAGTAGAAGAAGACTCTAGTGGTGACCTGTGGAGCTCTAGTGAACTCCATGCTCAAGAGGGTTAATGCAGTGCTGAAGGAATAATGGTGGTCACACAAAATATTGACACTTTGGGCCCAATTTGGTCATTTTCACTTAATGGTGTACTCACTTTTGTTGCCAGTGGTTTAGACGTTAATGTGTGTGTGTTGAGAGGTTGTGCTTACTTCTTTGAGATTCTGTAGTTGTAAAATGTGACCATGTGTTGTGCTCCTGCGAACTCTCAGCTGTGGTCAAGCATTTAAATGAATCTGATGACATTAGCCAGGGTTCCTCATACCGGTCCTGGAGGGCCAGTGTCCTGTAGAGTTTGGCTCAAGCCCTGAACAAACTCACTCACCTGTGAGGGTCTAGTGATGAGCTTGCTCAGGTGTGTTTGATCAGGGCTGGCATTGGCCTTCCTGGACAAGATTTATGGAACTCTGATAAAAGCAGACTTACCGTCCCTCTCCGTCTTTGCAGTATGGACAGGTGCATGCTTCCCTGCGTGTCCGTCTGCTGGCTGGTGTGGGGCTGCCCTCTGCATTCTCATCCATCACACTGCCGCTTTCCTCCAGAGCATCTCCAGCCCCTGCATCACCTGTGCAACACAACACATTTTAACATGACTCTTTCATTCTAATAACTACTGCAGAAGACTGGAATGATGATTCATAAACGGATCATTGACGTAACCACTTTTGTGGTGTGACCAATAGCAGCAATGATAATTGAACTTAAATAAAATATATCTGATTACTGTGGCTGAAATAGGAATGTCTAATACAGCAGCTTAAGTGAATGGTATTTTGATATAATGATATAATGATATAAAACGTTTTGTGCACGATTCTGGTTAAATTGAGAATCATGATTGTGTATAGCGACAAAGCAATACATCACATACTAGAGGTTCTGACTACTTTTTTATTTATCTATTTAGAATGGTCATATTTAGGACTTCAATTATTTCATTGTTAACCTATAGTTCACAACAAAAGTTAAATTTAAGTATTAATGCATTGAAGTAACTTCTCCAGTATATATGAAATATTTCTACAGTAAAAACAAATATAATTGCAGATAAAAGAGGTGGTGAACATGGCAAAATTCGCTCTCCTCCTCAGAGTCTAACTACAGAAAAGACGCACGGCCTGCCCCTGACAAGCAGTAAGAGTTCGGTCACCACTGGATGACAGGTTTTCACCCAGCTTGGCTTCGTTCCATCCTGAAAACTCAAACCCTGCACATAACTTTCTGTGACTCGTGGAAAAGCCAGAGCCACGCGCATTACAAGCTCTCCTGCACGCAAACAACTCAGACCCCATATATTACAAGCTCTGTAGCATGAGGAAAAGCCTTAGCCATATGCATTGCAAGCTCTCTTGCACAAAGAAATGCAACATTTATTGGCAGCTATCTATCTATCATCCAAGGAATCAGCAATCGCCAACATGTCTGACAACCGTCGATGCACAAAAGTGTCTCCACAACCCAATTTTACCCTTCTGTCAATCATCTCGGCCCACTACCTTGCATGTGCACAAGAGTGTCATCAGGTTTTTGCGTAGTAGAGAGTGTCAATTGTAAAACGCTACTTCCGTACGCACATGTTGGTAGGGCTGTTTTAGCTCCTCAGTAGGGCTGCACGATTAATCGGAAAAAAAATCGATCTCGATTCATACATAAATGCGATCTATTTCCTAAGGACGGTGATTCACTTCCTTGTATTTCCCGCATTTAGATCACGTATTGGTCACACTCACACAGGCTAAAACAAAACACTGTTAATTCACCAATCAGGTCAAAGATAGCAAATGAGTAAAATCTCGATCCCTTCCCCCGCTCTCACTTAATGGGCTACGCGCTATCACTCACATGATGTGTAATTTATTAGCATCCAGAGCTAACGGTTGCAGTCAGCTCACTGTCAGCTCACTTTGTGGATTTGGAGTGGGAAATTTGGAGCGGCAAAAAGAGGAAATGGACACCAGTGTGTAAAATCCTGTTGACGACGAAGCATCAGTATTAGAACCGAAAAAAAGGATCGTTTCCACCGTGTGGAACTTTTTCGGGTTTAATCCTGACGACGACGCACAAGAAGTCATCATTTGTAAACAGTGCTTTGGCATCGTCGCAGCGCCGCAAGGTAACACCACAAATCTATTTAACTACCTCAAACCTCACCACAAAATACAGTACGAGTCAGCAATGAGAGACAAGGGAGCTAAACCTAAAAATGCCAGCCACCAGACGACACAAACGTCCATAACTCAGACATTACACGGTGCATCACCATACCGTTCAAGTTCCCAGCGGCACAAAGATATAACAAACGCCATCGCTTATCACCTAGCTAAAGACATGGCTCCAATCAACACAGTTACAAGCGAGGGATTCATGGCAATGATAAAGACTATTGACAAGCGTTACTCTCTGCCCTCTCGCAACTATTTTTCGTCTGTTGCATTGCCAAATCTATACACCCAGTGTAGAATGACAGTCGAGAAAGAACTGCAAGATAGAGATCCAAGAACCTAAATTAATACTCTTCTCCTATTTATTTTTAACAGCTTAAGTTATTAAGTTATTTACTTATGGTCCGAAAGCACAGTTTCCTTTGTTATTTTTGTTTATTATTGTTAACATTCTTCTCTTATTTATGTTCAACTGCTTAAGTAAAGTTATTCACAAGGAGAAAAAAAAGGAGAGACAATTTGTGTTACTTTTTGCACTTTATAATAACTATGTTCAATTTTTTACTTGAGTTCAATAAAAGTTGTGGTTGAAAAAATGAGAATCGTGTGAGAGAATCGTGATCTCAATTCCCCTGAAGAAAAATTGTGATTCACATTTTAGTGAGAATCGTGCAGCCCTACTCCTCAGTACCTGACCGAGCTCCTGTCGCATTACAGTCCTTCATGTTTGCTGCGCTCACGAAATTCTGGGCAGCTGATTATAACAAGAATTATAAAATCAAGTGCAGGAAGCAGATCATTTCCCTATCTAGTGGCAGACACAACCTGTCAGTTTAAATCTAGATCAAAAACTCCCAAATTCAACATCGCCTACACACGATCCTACTGTTCTACACTCCAAAGCCTTTAAAGGATTGATAGACTGACTTCTGTTCACTTATTTACTTGTAACATTGAATGATATAGAATACTATTATATTCTCAGAATGACTGTCTTCATTTTCCTGAGGTCACCAAAGCTGGATCTGCCTGGCAATCAGACTGATGATGGATCCGAAAAGTAATTATGGCCAAGCAAGTCCTCACAACAAGCAGCTATTAGATAAACCTGAACATTGTTTTTATTTATGCATTTATTATTTTCTATTTGCCCGTTTCTTTTTTTACACACACCTTAGCTAGGTTATACAAGCTTAGCCTCAGCTTAGCCTGTCAAGATGCAGCAGTGTTGTGTTAACAAGCCAGCAGAGAACTGGCTCTTCTGGTAGAGTGTGTTTCCCCTTCATTATTATACATCACTGGATTTTTGGTTCCATGCCACTGTGTGCATGCTACTGGAAGCCTTCTGACATAAGGTTTGGGACTCTGCCCTTGAACATTGCTTTTAAAGCATAAGTCAGATTAAAATCGTAAGGCTATCAAACTATTTTTCCCAGGAACGCTTACTGTGCGATCTATGATATTATTGTAAATTCTCCTTTGCCTTGTTCATAATATATCTAAAGTATCTTTAGCTCATATATAGTGTGTATATATATATATATATATATGTGTGTGTGTAGTAGTTTCACACTGAAGATACATTTCTTTACTTCTACAATATGAATGCATTTACACAAATATATTTGGCAGACGCTTTTATCCAAAGCGACTTAAAACAAGGAGACATATAAACATTTTGTCAAGGCCATGCTACTTGCAGGATTAAAGCTGGTGTAAGCAAAGGAGAGAATGAACAACAAGCTATTTTTTGACAGACAAACAGTTATTGGTTAGTCAAATAAATGCGGAACGGGTGTGTTTTGAGCTTTTTTTTTTAAACTTGTGAAGGATGCTGCAGTTCGGATGAAGGCTGGCAGTTCATTCCACCACAGGGGAACCAAATAAATAAAGGTTGTTACATGCGATTTGGTGCCTCGCTGTGATGGAACAGGGGTCGCTCATTGTCAGACCTAAGAGGACAGGAAAGGATGTAGACCTGGAGCACTGAGTTAAGGTAGATGGTAATGTAAATGGTAGTGAAGAGAATTTAAACACTTGCTCATCTGTGTATTACATTACATCTTGAGAATACAAATTAATGCCCAAGGAAAGCCTTGTATGTTCAGCAAGATTGAACCCATTCTCTACAAACAGCACTATAAGACATGACATCATTTGCACTCTATACTGCTCACTTGCACACCAGGAATATTACACTGAATGCTCATTTGCACTAATGGACACCTTCAATAACTGCATTAACTCATATGCTGCACCATACCATTAATAACTGCATTAACTCATCTACTGCACTGTAACTCATCTATTCCATTACTGCATCTATTGCATAACTAACTGCATCTACTCATCTATTGCACTGTAACCTTAATAACCACATTAACGCATCTACTGCACTGTAACCTTAATAACTGCATTAACTCATCTATTGCACTATAACTTCAATAACTGCATTACCTCATCTACTACACTGTAACCTTAATAACCACATTAACGCATCTACTGCACTGTAACCTTAATAACCGCATTACCTCATCTACGCATTACCTCATCTACTGCAATGGAACTTCAATAACTGCACTAACTCATCTACTGCAATGTAACTGTATTATCTGCATCTACTCATGTATTGCACCGTACCTTTAATAACCGCATTAACTCATCTATTGCACTGCAACTTTAAAAGCTAATGTCTGTAATTAATGCACACTTAAGTCACTTGCACTATTGTATACTCTATATTGTTATGTGTTCATAACCACCTGTACATTAATGTTCACAGTATATAGCATTCTGTATATATTGTCCATAGTACATACCGACTGTAATATTTTCATAGAACATGCCCATTGTAAAGTATTTTCCTAATATTGTATTCTGTATTTATTCACACTGTATATCTGCACTAGCTAATTGCACTTCTGGTTAGACCTAAACTACATTTCGTTACACTGTACTTGTATATGTGTAATGACAATAAAGTTGAATCTAATCTAATCTAATAAACAACAAAAGGTAACCGAAAGCAGACAAACCTGTATGGTTGGCAATGGTAATGGGAACACCTTGAAGCTGATGCATCTGAAGTCCCGGGTTGCCGAGTGCATTCAGGTTGATGGTCTGCAGGCCGGACAGTTGCATAGTTCCCGTTGTACTGGCCTGCTGCAGAGGCGCCAGCGTGATCTGCGTATTAGAGGGACTCTGCAGCTGAAGGGTCTGCCAGCTGACCTGACCGTTTGGACCCACAGTTCGGATCAGGATTGGGCTTCCGTTGGCGATGGTCTGGATCTGGACATTCTGAACTCCATCCTGAGACAGAGTTTGCGTGGCGAACACCGGACCTCCAGCCGAAACAGCGGGGGCCGGCTGAACGGCCTGCAGGACCTGCTGGGGTTGGATGAAGATCTGAGTTTGACCAGCTTTCTGTCCATCTCTGTTCTCGTTCTGAAAGCTTTTCGCCATTTCACCCTTACTGCTATGAGTAAACGTAACGCCGCACGACGTTGCCGTCTGCGTGCTGCTAGATGTGGGGCAGAACCCTCCTGGGCCCGAAGACGATACGTTCTGCAGCAGGTGAGAGGCCGCTATCGTTCCTCCGGAGCTCACGTCGCCTCCAGCACCCGTGGAACCGACCGGAAGAAGCGTGATGTTAGCATTCAATGGGACAGGCACATTGGTGAGGAACTGCGTCTGACCTTGCAGCATAGCATTACCCAGACTGATGTTCTGTAGAGGTATGGCTTGTTGAACTAGACCCGGAAAGGTTAATATGTTGCCAGCCCCGGTCACTCGGTTGGTGGAGGTGGCAATGAGCTGCTGGTTACCACTGGGCGAGGACACGAGCTGAAACTGCCCAGCTGATGCGGCAGACACATCCTGAGCTGTCTGAGTAAACTGGAGCTGTTGCCCGTCCACCGTCTGAAACTGTGGGATTACCTGATACTGGATATTTGGCATGACACCAGAGAGGGCCGTGAGCACCTGCTGACCCTGTAGGTTTTGTGATGATGTCATCACATACTGCTGTTGCACCATTGACATCATCTGTTGGCCTTTCTCAGCCGCTGTGGGAGACGTTGTGTTACTGGAGCTGGTGACAGTCTGAGTGCTTGTCGGGACCATGTGCCAGCCATTACTGCTGTGATGCTGCTGCAGATCCACTGCATCACTTTCATCAATCCGACTGCAGGTTGCTGCCAGCAGAGCTAAAGGTGAAGGCTGCTGTGAGTCCTACACACAAAATGAAAAAATTAAGATCACAGAAGTTTACATGCAGAATCTGAAAAAACTTACAAACATAAGAAGAATTTAGAAAACAAAGGTTGTTTTAATGAAAGGCTGCCCTCAACAAGGTATTTTAACATGATAAAAGGCCTGGTTGTCCTCTTGAACATAAGGAAATGAATGTTGTAAAAGAGTATTTCCCTCGATTTAAAAAGATGAATGTCAACATCACACAGTCACAGAGGTTGACAGTAGGGCTGTCGAAATTATTAGTTTTTTCGATGCATCGCGATGCAGGTATCGATTCAGTTTAAGACCATAACCGGTTATTACGTACTTACGTTTTTCTGACGTCACGTCTCATACGTACTACTGTCGCATACTGCTTTAGCATACAATGGCGGAGGAAGGAGAAACGCCAGTAATAAAAAATGCTCCAAATACTTTAAAAGCCGACACCTGGGCACATTTCGGCTTTTATGAAAAACCCGGTATGCACGACCTGGACAGGACACAAGCTGTGTGTAAATCTTGTCACGCACAAATAAAACTCGCAGGGGGGTAATACCACAAACTTCTGGCACCTGTTGAATACACTTGAGCCGCCATATAAGCTTCCCTCACGCAGCCACTTTTCAGAAAACATTGTGCCCGAACTCTATCACGAGCTCATCGAGTTGCAATAACATGCGATTCCTGGACTTCGGTCGCAACAGAGTCGTATGTAACAATAACGACACATTACATTAACGAGGACTGGAAAATTGTGTCATGTGCTGCAAACGAGAGCGGTTTATGAGTCTCACACAGGTGCATATCTTGCAGAGCTACTGCCTCATGCCGTCGAGGAATGGCAACTATCGTATAAAGATGTAGTGCTTGTGACAGATAATGCGTCGAATATGATCGCTGCAGCTCATATCGGAACATTCCCTCACGTGAAATGCTTCGCGCACAAAATTAATCTGGCGTCCCAGCGAGCGCTTAAAGTGGCCGCGCTCTCCAGGCTTTTGGGCAGAATCCGAGAAATATCAACATCCTTCCATCGCAGCACCACAGCTAGCCACTTTACATTAAAATGTGTTACAAGTACATTGCACTATTTACTGTAAGTACTAAACTACACTCCTCGCATTTTGCACTTTAAGTATTTATTTTTTGTATTTGCTCCTGTTGCTTCTGCTCATGCTAATGCCCAGACTTGAGTTTTGTTTGATGTTTGATACTCGAAGAAGAGCAGGTAAAATTAAAGTTTCAGTTCATATATCTGACTGCTGGTATTTATTAACAAACATGTAAACTAGTAAAATTTAAATTTAAGACGTCAATGCATCGTCAATGCATGGTTGTATCGTATTGAACCGAATCGATGAAATGATAATCCTAATCGAACCCAACCGTGACAACACTGTAGGTTCACACCTCGAGTTGACAGGGGTCAAATATGCAGAAGATGCTGGAAAAGCAAAGAAGATTTTTTTGGAGATCAGTGGAAAGGGCTCCGGACAACAAGAAACTCTTCAGCAGCTACCACAAAACAAACACGGCCATAGATTGCCAAGGTAACAGAAAACAATATTAGCAATCAGGTGGATGTAAACGTTTCAACTGGCTTATTAGACTAATAACCTGACACCCTGTACTTCTGGAGACTCCAGGTGGATTGCAGTTCTATGAAAATGGTTGCGCTGGGTTGCTCGTGGTTTACACCTTATTCTTCATTCTCTTCCTGTTTTTGTCTGCCTGTTGACCCAATGATCAATGACCTATCTGGAGATGAAGTTCATGTGTTTATATCTTCATATAGTGCAGACGCAGACAAATCCTCAACCATCACTAGTGTAGCAGATTCAGTGTTTCCCCTACCATTATATAAGGGGGGCGCCCCGCCCTCCTGACGGCTCGCCCAACCACCCTTGCACGTCAAGTAAATTTGATTTGATTTTCTTTATAGCGCCAGATTATAATTTGTTATGTTATTATACAAACTAAATATTCAATCTAATATGGTTTTTATCTTATTTCCACGATGGCATGTCTTTTCTGTCTTTGTTTGCGCATTTACAATTATCCCAATGACTGCGCACGCGCGCACACTCACACACAAACAAACACTAGCGGACAGAGAGCGCACGGCGGGAAATATGTTGCGTCAATCAGATGAAAACCAGATGAAAATATTTGAGTTTTTTAAACGCTCACAGAGAACTGAAGATGGCAACACTCACTCTACTGCGAGTAGCAGCCGGAGCAGCTCTCCTGCTCCAAGTCTAAGTGTTGCGCATCCTGCCCCTGACAAGCATCATAAGTCCAGTCATCACCGGATGACAGGTAAACTGTATATTAATGAATTACATGCCGCTTACTAGTTACATATGTGTGTTTCAAATGTTTTTAGTCAGGACATTGTAAATCTGCTGATTAAATAAGACAAGAGATATTTAATACGATATGCAGGCCGCTCTGTGTTGTATGGGAATGTCCTGCGCACGTGATGACGTCCAGAACAGCGCAGGCGATGACGTCCAGAACAGCGCAGGCGATGACGTCCAGAACAGCGCACGCGATGACGTCCAGAACAGCGCACGCGATGACGTCCAGAACAGCGCACGCGATGACGTCCAGAACAGCGCACGCGATGACGTCCAGAACAGCGCACGCGATGACGTCCAGAACAGCGCACGCGATGACGTCCAGAACAGCGCACGCGATGACGTCCAGAACAGCGCACGCGATGACGTCCAGAACAGCGCACGCGATGACGTCCAGAACAGCGCACGCGATGACGTCCAGAACAGCGCACGCGATGACGTCCAGAACAGCGCACGCGATGACGTCCAGAACAGCGCACGCGATGACGTCCAGAACAGCGCACGCGATGACGTCCAGAACAGCGCACGCGATGACGTCCAGAACAGCGCACGCGATGACGTCCAGAACAGCGCACGCGATGACGTCCAGAACAGCGCACGCGATGACGTCCAGAACAGCGCACGCGATGACGTCCAGAACAGCGCACGCGATGACGTCCAGAACAGCGCACGCGATGACGTCCAGAACAGCGCACGCGATGACGTCCAGAACAGCGCACGCGATGACGTCCAGAACAGCGCACGCGATGACGTCCAGAACAGCGCACGCGATGACGTCCAGAACAGCGCACGCGATGACGTCCAGAACAGCGCACGCGATGACGTTCAGACAGCGCACGCGATGACGTTCAGAACAGCGCACGCGATGACGTTCAGAACAGCGCACGTGATGACGTTCAGAACAGCGCACGTGATGACGTCCAGAACAGCGCACGTGATGACGTCCAGAACAATAGTTACAATATTTGGTATTGAATGCTAAACTTAAATCACATGTCAGCAGTTTGAGTGCAGCTATGACACGTCAGAGGGGATCTGGCCCTCCCGGTTGAGCCTGGTTTCTCCCAAGGTTTTTTTCTCCATTAATCAATCATTGGAGTTTGGGTTCCTCGCCACAGCAGGGCAGTGTTGACCTGCTCACCGGGAGACTGCATTTATTTATTTATTTAGAAATTATATATTATTTATTAGTATGATCTTACTCGTTGTATAAATACAATGCACTGTGCTGTGTTTTACCTTTTCTGTTTTTCCTGTTTGCCCTGTAAAGCTGCTTTGAAACAATACACATTGTGAAAAGCGCTATATAAATAAACTTGAACAGCGCACGTGATGACGTTCAGAACAGCGCACGTGATGACGTTCAGAACAGCGCACGTGATTACGTTCAGAACAGCGCACGTGATTACATTCAGAACAGCGCACGTGATGCTGCGATTGACAGGATTATTCTCCAATAAATGCATCATATAAAAAAAACGTCTCACATAAAAAGCCCATTTAAAATTTGTTTATCATATAATTGTATTAACTAACATTAACGAACAATGAATGAGCAATATGTTTGTCAGTATTTATAAATCTTTTTTTAGTTGTTAGTTTAAAAATAAAACTATTTAAGCTCTGGTCCATTAATATTAACAAATACTTCTATAAATTTAACAAAGGTTATTTGCAAAGGTCAACTTTTTGGGGATTACAATGATTGGCCATTTGTGAAGTTTACGTAAACAGATTTGGAGAATAACCCGTGCGCACACATACCGTACATCAGTGCGCTCCCAGCGCTGTCGCCATTTTAGGCCCGCTAGTGCAGAGAAGAGCATCGATTCGCTGTACGGAGCACAGTTTAGTGAACGGATTTCTCCAAAGTCTACACCTGATCCTCTCAACAATGGATCGTCGACCACAGACGATGTATTTTGATGTTGAAAGTGCTTTGAGGGAGATACTGAGGAGCAGCGATGAAGAGCAGCTGAAGGAAGCGGAGACATGCGTCTCCGAAAGAGATAGTTCGGGGTCGAGCGTCGATTCCCTAGAAGACGACATGTTTGTTGATGGACTTGATCCCGTGTTAGATCGGTAATTCACAACATATTTTCTCGATTGCTTATACATTTTTATTGTGGATTATATGTCATCTGTCATAACGTTAGCTGTTTCGATAATGAAAATGTACATGATAAACAAGCCACAAAGTGGTGAGATTAGTAAGCGATTTTTAGACAGTTTATGTATAATACATAAAGTTATTAAATTATTCATAAATGGGTAAGATGCAAAGAGTTTATTGTATCTGTGACATGTATTATTATCTTATATCAAGTGTTATTATCTTGTATCTGTATTATGTGAAGATATGGAGGAAAAGTATTGGTTTTACAAATCATTTATAATGCTGAGCATTATATGCGTAAAGTATTTGACAAACAGGCATTTGCAAATGTAATATTGATGCTATATATGTTGCTAATATTGTTTTTTATATTGACTGAATGCTGCTTATAGTTTTTTGTTGTTGTTACTGTGCTGTCAAATAGGCCTTCAAATGACACAGATGAGGACTGGTGTCCAGAGTCTAGTCCTGAGCACCGGAAGAGATCCGGCAGCCATCGTCATCATCTACAACATCATCTGCATGTCCATCTGCTGCAGCTGCAAATGGTACAGGTAAAGGGAGGGGCGGGAGAGGGAGGAGGGCGAGAGGGGGGCGGGCGAGAGGGGGGAGAGGGAGATGGAGCCAGTCAGTGCATGCTTTGTCCCCCAGCACCTCACAGGAGAAATGGCACAACGTGGATGAGGATGATAATGAGCCTCCCCAACCTGTGTTTAGGCCTGCTCGTACTCCTGGGCCACAGCTGCTGTTAACTGCATCATACACAGCACTGCAGTTGTTTTAGCTGTTCTTTTCAACATCTGTGCTGCAGACCCTCATTCAAAACACAAATGCCTTTGGGGCTAAACTGAATCAGGGAAGAGACAAGCCATGGCATAACATCTCGGGGGAAGATTTTAAGTCTTACCTGGCGCTTGTTGTATACATGGGTCTTGTTAAGGGTTTTACATTGACTGATTATTGGAGGAGGTCCATGATATACAGTCTTCCCTTTCCTTCTCAGATCGTGTCCTGCAGGAAGTTTCTGACCATCACATCTGCTCTTCATCTTAGCGATCCTCAGGATGATGAAGAAAATGAAGAGAGGAAGGGTACATCAGCCTACGACCGCTTGGGAAAGGTCAAGCCTCTCTATAACAACATTAGGGATGCCTGCAAGACTTTCTTTCATCCACATCAAAACATCTCCATAGATGAGAGGATGGTGGCATCCAAGGCAAGGTCTGTACTCAAGCAGTACATGAAGAACAAACCCACCAAATGGGGTTACAAGCTTCTTGTTTTGGCGGACTCCCTTGTGCGGATACTTGTGAGTTCTTCGTGTATGAGGGCAAGGCAATGCAGTATCGGAATGGGCTGAGCCTTGAGTCTGTTATGGCACTTGTGGATGAAAAAAGGTTGGGCACTGGTTACAAGTTGTATGTTGACAACTTTTACACCAGCCCCATGCTTTTCAGAGACCTCCTCTCTAAGAAGATTTGGGCATGTGGCACTATACGTCCGAACAGGATCGGTTTCCCAAAGACCATCAGAAACCGACTGCCACAGAATGCTGCACGAGGGTCCATTAGATGGCTTAGAGAAGATGAGCTGCTGTTTGTGGAATGGAAAGACACCCGGGTAGTGCTGATGTGCTCCACTTTCCACAAAGCATATGAAGGTGACACAGTGAAAAGGAGGGTGAAGCCTAACGATGGGCAGTGGTCTCAAGTGCACGTGCCTATTCCCGGTGCAGTGCTGGATTACAACAGGTTCATGGGGGGAGTGGACCTGTCTGATGCCCTCATTGGATACTACAAAGTGCTCCACAAGACACGGAAGTGGTACGGTACGTTCTTCTATCACTTTGTCAATATTGCTGTTGTCAACGCTTTCATTTTGCATCAGCATCTGTCCTGAGCAAGGAACGAAAAACCCTTGACACAGAAAGCATTTAGGGAAACGCTCGTTCTGGAACTTGCAGGCTTGAAATCACGCACTGCTTGCCCTCAGACTTCTGATGTTGGTCGCCACAACCCAAAACACATCACAGACGACACCACTTCTGGACGACGAAAGTGCAGGCTTTGCCATCAGAAGACGCCAGTGATGTGTGCAACATGTGAGGTGCCACTGTGTTTTTTGCCTAAACGGGACTGTTTCAATGACTTGCATGTGCAGACTGGAAAATATTAACCATCATTGTTTGAATGATTCTTTTATTTTAACATTGTTCAGTTTATTCAAAACTAATACTTGTTCCAGAAATGTTTCCTAGTTTAGGTCAGAGCCTTGCATACATTTCCAGTTCCGGGGAGGAAAATGAAGGGAGAGAAGCAATCGCTTCTTGAGACGGTAATGGTCGAGTATGCACTCACACTCACACTTAGATGACTAGTAAGTTTTCATCCTGTTTGTGAGCTATTGTGTTTCCATTATTCCAAAATAAAATGTTTATAGATTTATTCTGTTAGGACTTTGTTGTTGGTTTTGGTTGTTTGCTCTCGCTCTCTTTTTCCCTCTGTCTCCCTCTTTTGCAGTATGAGTCCTCTGCGTTGGCCATATGGAATCAAATGTGACATGCTGGTGTGAGGCAGTACACTCTGTAAGTATGTAACACACACACACACACAGTGTTGCGAATTTAATTTGTTCTACTTACCCACACTCACTCTCTCTTTTTTCTGTCTTTTAGTGGCTTGGGTTTCCAGTTTGTTAGAGAAGAAACCTCCTTAGTGACTGCCTTGATCAACATTTCTCCCTGCACTTTGTAAATACTGTAAATATTTTAGTTTTTCAGTAAATGTATATTTTCTATCTAATAAGTAGAAGTTTACTGTAGATTTATTTGAGTAAAAAACTGTATTGTTACAATTACAAAGTTCTGAAATATTTGTTATAATTATATATATATATATATTAGTGGTGGGCATAGATTAATTTTTTTAATCTAGATAAATCTTGGAATTAATCTAGATTAATCTAGATTAAAATGGCTCATTTGAATTCTGCCGAAGGCATTCAGAATATGTGTGTTACCCAAATAATGACTAAAAGTAAGTCTTTGAGAACGGGTTTCTCAAGCCAGGTGGCGCATTAGAGAAGGGGCTCATCTCCTGTTTCCAAAATGCATCACAAACTACTTGAGAAAGCTGTTCTACTATGATAATTTGTGATGAAAATTAAATTATGTTCAATAAGATGTACTTGTGTTTACTTCCGCATTAGCTAAGGGATGCTTTGTGTTTAGGTGGTACTTGAGACTGGAAGAGCTCCTACAGTACATTTACATTTAAATTCAGTCATTTAGCAGACGCTTTTATCCAAAGCGACTTACAAAGAGTTAGGGAGCAACAATCGATATGTCATACAGGAGCCATAATACATTAGGTGTCAATACAAAGTTATTGGTTTCAACTAAAGCTAGACCACTACCTGTTGAGAGAAAGTTTTTTTTTTTAAACTAACTGTATGTAAACCAATTTCGTACAGTAAACCAATTCCACATTGAACAAGGTGCAAACAAGCTTAGTCTTGTCGAGGTTTCCATTGGGAAGCGTCTTAAAAATAAATGTTCCCTGAAGCAAACCCGGCGGCTTCATAGCTGCATCCATGTTAGCACGTCACGTTTGATCTGGTCATTTCACAGTAACGTTATGTTGTGTTCAGACCAAACACGAGTGATTTACATGTTAAGTGAATGCAAAGAGGCGATAGACCTACTTGCTGCGCGAATCGCGCGAATGAAGCCCTGGTTATGAGATGATGAGGCGGCGAGAATGACGCGAATCACGCGAGTTGAAAAATCTCGTTCTCTTCCCCTACAGTGACATTAATCTATGTATACATCCGCGCTAAAATATCAAAGTGAAAGTCATCATAGCTTGTGTAGTATAGACCCAGCTCCCAACCCGACTTTGAGAATAGATTAACGGCGACATTTTTTTTATCGCACGATAAGAGTCTCACTGCGTTAACGCCGTTAACGGCCCACCACTAATATATATATATATATATATATATATATATATATATACACACATGTATATATATATAATATTTGTTAAAAATAAAGAGCTTGTTAAAATGTACAAATGTTGTTCTGAAATAGTTTTTTCTTGTGTCTTGGTGGGCCAAGTAGTGGTGAATTGATATACAAAATGTAGTATGAAGTGTTGACTCCTGATGTCATTTGGTTACTTCGTGTCCCTTTAGTGTCTCCAAGTAGCCTTTTTGAAAGGACGCCTAGAGATTTCTTAAAAAAAAGGTTACAGAGATTACATTTTTGGGATTATCATCCTCAAATTTGAATCAAACAATGATCAGACATTCAATTTTATCCTAACTGTGTTTCGAACTCTTACCATCAAGTTTTCATTCATTTTCCTCCAAGTAAACTTCATTCAAAGTAAACGGAATTCACTTTCCATGTATGTTTTAGGGATGGGCATTTAAAGCAAAAATAATATTCGAAGATCGATGAGAACTATTCGAAAATTATTCGAAATTCGCAACCCTACCCACATGGACGCATTTACAGTATTACACACACACAAACGGAGAGAGAGAGAGAGAACATTTACGCTTCAAATCCGTATGACGACACACTGCTTTATGTATTATGGAATAGGCAATCTTAGATCAAGCTATACATTAAGATAACACGCTGAAACATTAATATATGAACAACCGAATGACGGCACTTATTAACAGTACGTCAATCAGAATCAACCGCTCATAATGCTAGGACGATTCCTTGTAAAATATGAGCATGCAGATTTATACCAGCTAAAAAACAGTGTGATTGATCAGGAAAATATATTAAAGCCATAAAGATTTTAGGCGTAAAACATATCAATGACGGCATTTATTAACAGTTCGGAGCGATTTCATGAATTAACAGCTCAAAAGGCTTCAGTTTCTATTGTCAAGAAAAAGTTTCTGCAGTCTGGCAGTGATGGTTTTTCTAGACGAACAGTAAACTCGGGCTGTAGAAACTCCACAAGATAAAGCCCTCTCCTCCGACAAAGCCGATCGGAAGCATATCATTAGCGATCATCTTGCTAGTTAGAGCCGTTATTTGCTCCGCAAAAAGAATTGGTTGTTCTGACCATAAAGTAGCAACTGATTGCTGACCTGTGGATGGACCTGCTGGGTGCTTCGCCCTCAAATGATTGTGCATCATAGTTGTTGATCCATGATAAGGCAGCTTTGCATTGCAGAGTTTTCACTGCACTTTATTCTCATTCATTTTCTTAAAGGACCTTCACACAGAACACATTTTTGACATCGTCTCAATTTACCGTATCCGTTATGCCACAATTATTGTAGGAAAATGTTTTCCTCTACTGTCTCTTGATTGACAGCCTTTAGGTTTTAGATGCGTCGATATTGGCAGCGCCACCCTTTGATAACATGAACGCGTTACACGTGAAAAGACGGCAAGTTTTTTTAAGATCGCACACACTATTCGAAATTCTATAATTTAATATACTATTAGAATATTCAAAATTCGTGACTCATCCCTAGTATATTTTACCATGTTTTACCTTGTTTCTTTGAAACTTTAAGATATTATGACTCTTGTGCAACAAAATTTCAAGTATGTAGTTAAAAAAATATACCAGAATTATGAATATAGACCATATGGTTTAAGAGTGGCAGGCGTTTCAATTTGGGTATGTTGTTTTATCAGAAAATTAAAAAAAATAGGGGCGCAAGAGAAGAAGTTAAAGCCATAAAGATTTTAGACCAGACCTAAAACGCTTTAAAACATATTAACCGAATGACTTGAACCGATTTCATGAATGAATAACTCAAAATGCTTCTTTCTATTCTCATGAAAAAGTTTCTCCAGTCTGGCAGTGAGTAAACTCAGACTGTACAAACTCCATACGATTTTTAAAGCCCTCTCCTCTCCAGAGCCGATCGGAAGCATTTCCTTAGCGCTCATCTTAGTAATTAAAGCAGTTATTTGCTCCGCACGTCTGGCATCCAAATTGGTTGGTCTGACCATCAAACTAGCAACTAATTGCTGACCTGTGGATGGACCTGCTGGGTGCTTCGCCCTCAAATGATTGTGCATCATAGTTGTTGATCCATGATAAGGCAGCTTTGCATTGCAGAGTTTTCACTGCACTTTATTCTCATTCATTTTCTTAAAGGACCTTCACACAAAACACATTTTTGACATCGTCTCAATTTACCGTATCCGTTATGCCACGCAGGTCTACAGTGTGAGTAACGTTGTTAACAATTGTTGTTAGAAAATGTTTCACTCTACAGTCTCTTGATTGACAGCCTTTAGGTTTAATGTGCGTCATTACCGGCAGCGCTACCCTTTGGTTACATGAACACTTTATGCGTAAAAAACACGGCGAATTCTTTAAGATCGCACAAACTATTAGAAATTCTATAATTAAAATAACTAATCAAATATTCGAAATTCGTGACTCATCCCTCCTCTTGTGTGTTCACATGCACTCTCTAGATGAGCTCCATGTGTGTGCGCGTATTTAACGGTCACTTGCATTTTAAATCAAAGAAGTGTTCCTAATACAGCAACACATTGTGGAGAAAGGGCAAACAGCATACGATATAGCTGCTCTTTAATGGAGATGTAGTGAATTGTGATTTTGTCCCATGATGTTGTTTTTACAAATCAGGATTTTAGCAGCGTTGGTGGCATCCCGTTGTAAAATACAGTATAATGTGACAAAAGAGAGTAGAAGAAAAACAGAAAAGTACTAACACAACGAGATCACAAATATGCTAATTAGTTTGTGACCTCACCAGAACCAAGTCTGTCAAAACCCAATGAGAACACTGCTTCTTATTACTTTACTGCTAGACTTTATAAGATGACAATCGTTCAAACATATCGGCTCATATATCAGACAACCGGCTGAGAAAAACCCATAATCGGTAGACTTCTAATGGTAAAGTTTTGAAAGAGTATGCACGTAAAAGCAAACACAAACATTACTAACAGCATTTATATACGACCTCTCTAAGATGCATGTAGTCTTTAATATTTAATAGCTTTAATATCATGATTCGCCTGCGTATATATGTGACCAGTTTGCACTGCACTAGGGGTTGCACAAACTAGTCGACATTAATGATTTGAAGCGGCATTTAAAGCTTGATGTTGGCTTTTTTTCTCTCGTATTGGGTGCTGTGTCACCGAGGCGCTGTGTTTGTCCACTATGATAAAGCATCTGCTGCATTAGCAAGTCAATATATTGCCATTGTTCTAAAGTCATCATGGTCACAAACAAACTCGACACATTTTTCTGGTCTTTAATCTTTTAGTGCACATGACTCTTTCAGTGGCTTGTTGTAAAGTTTGGTCAGTACACACATGACGCATCAGATCTGAAGTAACATTAAGCTGCTGTAGAGATCCACCTGCTGCTCTTTTACTGCATTGCCCCACTACCACAAATAATTTGACTTAAGTTTAGTTGTAATAGATGATCAACAGTTTATTTGTAATTACAGAGCAACCAGAAAGTATTCACAATGCTTCACTTTTTCCACATTTTGTTATTTTACAACCTTATTCCAAAATGGGTTCAATTTAATATTTTCCTCAAAATTCTAAAAATAACACCCCATAATGATGACATGAAAGAAGTTTTTCGAAATCTTTGCAAATTTATTAAAAATAAAAAACGAAAAAAGCACATGTCATTTACATTTACATTTACTCATTTTGCAGACGCTTTTATCCAAAGCGACTTACAAGTAGGGTGCAGTGGGCAGCTATCACTGGAGAGGGGCACTTCAGTCATTTCCTGGTGGTACTAAGGTTTGAACCAGTGACCTTCTGGCTACAAGTCCAACTCTCTAACCAATAGACCACAACTGTCCAAAGTATTCACAGCCTTTGATCAACAAAGTTGTTGAAGTACCTTTGGCACCAATTACAGTCTCGAGTCCTTTTGAATATGATTCTACAAGCTTCTTCTCCTAGACTTTCTTACTGGACCTCTCAAGCTCAATCAGGTTGCATGGGAGCGTCGGTGTACAGCCATTTTCAGATCTCTCCAGATCTGGGCCACTCAAAGACATTCACAGAGTTGTCCTGTAGCCACTCCTATGTTATCTTTGCTGTGTGCTTAGGGTCATTGTCCTTGTTAGAAAATGAACCTTCGCCCCAGTCTGAGGTCCAGAGCGCTCTGGAGCAGGGTTTCATTGAGGAAGTCTCTGTACATTCATCTTTCCCTCGATCCGTCTCCCAGTTCCTGCCGCTGAAAAACATCCCCATGGTATGATGCTGCCACCACCATGCTTCACTGTAGGGATGGTATTGGCCAGGTGATGGGCGGTGCCTGGAATCCGCCAGTCATGACGCTTGCCATTCAGGCAAAAGAGTTCAATCTTTGTCTCATCAGAACAGAGTTTTTTATCTCATGATCTGATGGTCAAACTCCAGGTGGTCTGTCATATGCCTTTTACCGAGGAGTGGCTTCCGTCTGGCCACTCTGCCATACAGCCTGATTGTTGGAGTGCTGCAGAGATTGTTGTTCTTCTGGAAGGTTCTCCTCTCTCCACAGATACATGCTGGAGCTCTGTTAGAGTGCCCATCAGGTTCTTGGTCACCTCCCTGACAAAGGCCCTTCTCCCCCGATCGCTCAGTTTGGCCAGCGGCCAGCTCTAGGAAGAGTCCTGATGGTTCCAAACTTCTTCCATTGACAGATAATGGAGGCCACTGTGCTCATTGGGACCATTAATGCTGCACAAATTTTTTGTACCCTTCCCCAGATCTGTGCCTCTATACAATCCTGTCTCGGAGGTCTACATACAATTCCTTGGACTTCATGGCTTTGTTTGTGCTCGGACATGCACTGTTAACTGTGGAACCTTATATTGACAAGTGTGTGCCTTTCTAAATCATGTCCAATCAACTGAATTTACCACAGGTGGACTCCAATCAAGTTGTAGAAACATCTCAAGGAAGATCAGTGGAAACAGGATCAACCTGAGCTCAAATTTGAGTGTCATGGCAAAGGCTGTGAATACTTTGGACATGTGATTTTTTCGTTTTTTATTTTTAATACATTTGCAAAGATTTCTAACAAACTTCTTTCAAGTGGTCATAATGGGGTGTTGTTTGTAGAATTTTGGAAAATAATGAATTTAATCCATTTTGGAATAAGGCGGTAACATAAAAAATGTAGAAAAAGTGAAGCGCTGTGAATATTTCCGGATGCACTGTAGAAACTAGATATTAAGAGAATATTTTGATGGAGTTCTGCCATTCTCCCACAGCCGGCACACACAAGTGTCTTACTGCCCACACCCAGGCCAAGAGTAAGAATTCAGAGGCCCCTGCGCACAAGTGTTTTACTGACCCCCATTCAAACACATGCGCACAATAAAGTTTTAAATTAGCATATAGGGTTCTCTCATAGTTTAGTGCTGTCGAAGTCTCAAGGCCTATGAATGCAGAATGCTATGAACGTTGAAATCTCTGCACGCTCGCTGCTTTCTCTCATAATTTTAAAGTTTTGTGCAGTCAAAGAGGTGTTCACGCTACGGGCACCGGGTTTGTTGAAATGTTTTATTAATTCCTGGGAATATTTTTTTAAGTTTAAGTGATTGGTTAAAGCCACTCACAAAAGAGTTGATCTTCATAAAATAGTATCTTAAGCATCATGAAGAGCCATGTCTGTGGAAGGGGCAGGATTAGAGAATTTTGGATGCACAAGGCATGAGTACAGCTTGCACTCAACGCTCAACTGCTGGAGAAATATTTATCATTCATGTGGTGTGTGTTTTCCCAAAAACAGTAACGGCTAATTTAAAATGATTCACGGCTCAAGCCCTAGCGCAGTGCTCCTGTTTCAGATAATATTTGTTTGCAGATAATTTAAAGATAAACTGACTCTTCGGTGAAAATTTGCAAATGCCCCCAGAAAAGTACCCGTTGATAAACACTATTTTGTAGATGTGTGTCCATGCCTGTGAAAACCCAGCTAGTCCATATTTTTGGATATACTTTTTTTTAAAGGGACAGTTCACCCACAAATGAGAATTCTGTCATCATTTATTCACCCTCTTGTCATTTCCAACCTGTAAGACTTTATTTTATTCTGCAGAACACAAAAGAAGATATTTGTAAGAGTTGGCGACTGAGGCCCCGCAGAATTTGTAGAGATTTTTTGCAGCCAAAAATGCTTAAAGGGGGGACGCAACAGTGTTTAATGCATTCTGACTTCATTACAATGTTGAACATGCTGGCTTGTCATGCTTCACATGGTTAACTTGTTAAAGAACAAGTATTTCTGTGCTCGATTCACACCCCCAGCGTCCATATGGGTTTCGGGAAGTTTTATTTGAACATGAAAATCAGTTTTGTTACTAGGGCTGTGACGGTGGCAGTTTTCACCACCACGGTGGTTATGGACAAATCAACGGCGGTTGGGCGATATAAAACATTTATATAAATATAAATATTATATTTGCTTGTAGCAACCACATGACGAGTGAAAGAGAAATATAAACCGAATTCAAAAACTTGAAATTGAAATATGATATCTGAGAAAAATATAGAGGAAACATCCATCTATGTTTAATGCGGAAATCCATCAATGAAACGGCACACTTAACATTTAAATAAAAATCAGTTAATTGATATAAGAAAGTTAAAACTCAGTCAGTCAGTGGCATATTAACCCCACAGTACTTAATTCCATTTGAAAAAATCTGTTTAAACTAGTATTGTCAAAAATCTCACTATTTTGATATGTCTCGATACTGAAAAATCTGAAAGTTTCCAATAGGCATGTCCCACGTATCGATACCAGCTGCCTGTTCCCGAGCTCTCTCTTTTTTCAGAAAGGGAGTTGACAAACACTTCAGGTGAACGCAGTGAAAACAGAGCCCCGCCTCCTCTCACAGACTTGACATGCTTGTGGCAGTTAAAAGTGTTCATGTTAGAAAAGATGTCCAGTTCAGAGTCTCAGTAACACATGTGGCTCAGTCCACGCTCGTTTGCACTGATCAATCATTTCCTCCACTCCTTTCATTTGCCCTGGTTAACGTCGTTTATTTACATTTACATTTATGCATTTGTCAGACACTTTCATGCAAAGCGACTTTGTTAACACAATACTCTTACCACTGAGCTACAGGAAAGTTGATGGCCTGTACAGAGTCTCTGCAACAGTTCTCATGTTTAATGCATGCGTTTCTGTCTTTATGTGTGCTCATCAATGATTTAATCCCCTCGTCTCATTCGCTGAGGTTAAGTCGATGTGATGCTGGTGCGGATAAAGTCTCTGCAACGGTTCCTGCGTGTTATTCACGTTAACACTTCCGTGTTTAACATAACGCTCTATATATGTGTGCTGACGAATGATTTCATCCACTCGTCTCGTTCGCTCCGGTTAAACAATGTTAAAATTAGAAAGATGGCCAGTGCGAGTCTCTGCAACAGTTCTGCAACAAGTTTGCGTTTCTGTCTAGATGTATGCTGATCAACATAAATATGTGAAGGAAAGCCAAATCTTTTTTTAATCATATAAATGTAGGCTATAAACATGCAACGTGCAATGAATGAGCAATACATTTGTTCAAGTATTTGAACTCTGGTCCATTAATACTGACAAATACAAATTTTATTTTAAATAGTAAATGTACATTAGATTAACAATTAGTAAATCATGTAAACATATACCTCATTGTCAAGTCTTGTTATTTTGTGAGTACAACATTTCAAATGCTATTAGATTGTTAATGATAATCTTAAATCTATCATTTACCTTATTAAGTTTATTTTATTTTTATTTAGTCTTGTTGTGTGAGAGTGTGTGTGTGTGTGTGTGTGTATGTGTGAGAGTGTGTGTGTGTGCGTCTATGTCAATGTGTGTAAGTATGTGTTCATATTGTGCGTGTGGAGCATTTGTATGTCTGTCTTTTTTGTGTGTCTAACCCTTTTTCTTGTTTTTACAGGTATATGCCTTTAGTTGTTTTACTTGTTTTCAAAGCGTCTCATGTACAGCTGCTTTGTAACAATGAAAATTGTAAAACGCGCTATATAAATAAAGTTGAGTTGAGTTGAGTTTATTCACGAACAGGAAATAGAACATGCAGGATTTTTGAGTTGTCAGTGTCTCGCGGGCGAAAAGTTTGTTGTAACGCAAGCATAACTGAACATGTACAGAGTAAAATAATACTGAAAATTGATGAGTAATGCCTTCCATTACTGCGTTACTGAAAAACGTAATATTTAACTGTAATACATTACTTTTGTAAGGCATTACTCCCAACACTGGCCATCACACACTTGGGAGTATTCCACAAATCACTACGCACTGGTTAGCTGGCCAATCAGAGCACACCTCGCTTTTCAGAGCCATGAGCTTTGTGAAAAAGACCAAGACCACAGACAGTTGAGACCGAGACAAGACCAACAACATCAAAAAATGGTCTTGGGACCGGACTAGAGACTGTTCTTGGACTCGACTCCAGTTTCAAGACCCTTTTGTGATGGTACTACACCACAAGTCGAAGCACAAGTATTAAACATCTGTTTTGATCAACAACAAATGTGCAAGTGCAGTTCATCATGAATGGGCAGATGACTGACAAATAACATTCATGTTAGAATGAGGAAAATAATTATTTAATCCTCTGCGGATTCTGTATGTTTGCCTGCTTACAAAGAAATGAAGGGTCCATAATTTATATAGTGGGTTTATTTCAACTGATAGAATATTTAAAAAATCAGGGGGAAAAAATGTCAAATGTTAAATGTATAGAATAAAGCAATGTCACTTTGGATAAAAGCGTCTGTCAAATACATAAATAAATGTAAAAAATGTAGTTGTTAAAGCAACGGGTTTACTGATGTAATACACTTCATTATATATACTATTTTGTTTAAATAAACAATAAAATTATCGTTATCAGCAAAATCCAATATCGGTCGATTTCTACTGCTCATCACACAACAAGATCCATCTCAGAACCTGCAGAGTTACCTGGGGTTTGCCACGCAGGCCCGCACTCCAACGCACCAATGAAAACATATGCCATTCATTTCTGTGTTGATGTAAAATCTTTTAAATAAAACCATCCACAAAAGAACGACTACAAATACTTAAGACCACTTATCACAACTGTCATTTTTCCTCACACTTATATGTGTGGTTTACCACAGTAAGGGATATTTTCCACTGCGGTGTTCATTAGCACCATCATAGCCCATTTCAAATCAATTTTCTTAGTCCCTTATTGGACAATTCTAGCGGAAAACATTACAACGTGTCCACCAAGTAGAGCAGAAGACTGAGAATGAGCACACGTCACTCTCCATTGTTTGCAGGAGAGAGAGAGAGAGCACTACGTTCGCAAAGTTGAGATGTGTTTGTTTGTTCACTTCATTTGGGTGATGAATGTTATATAAACTGTGGATATAACGCTGGATTTGGAGATGGTTTGAAACTGATATATGGACCCGTCCCAGCGCTAAAAGATGCCGGACACGATGTCTGTATTTTATTGCCAATGAGCATGCACGTGCTATAGTTCCGCCCGCCCCCCCCCCCCCGCGCGTCGTACGTTTTGGGAAATAATGGTACAGCTGTATCTGTCTTTTATAAATGTGATCAAGCCAAAGACTCTACAGATATCTGAAGGGTGCCATACTATTCTGTAAGTACTCAAGATTAACATGATATGCAGAAACTGTTTGGGTTACAGGTACTTTTATTTTGCATCGGCTTTATTCAAATTTTGCTATAAAAATTGCAGGGGTTAGTTACAGAAATAGTGTAAAATACGACTTGAATTGACAAATATGGTTCTTCTTTAAAACTACCACCTATGACCCCTCAGCGTTCAGTTGATTGTGATGAATGTTCATTGACACCCAAAGAAACATGACAGCTTTCTTCATAGATCAGATGGATTGCTTTTGTTTCCAGGAGTGTTGTTTGAGAACGTGACACACACATAGCCACTAGCCTGCAACCTTTAGCTGAGAAACGTAACTGCTAATGCTAACGCCTTCAACAGACCTTAGGAAAGGAGACCAGAGGCTTGCTTTTTTAAATAGATGTTGTTAGCATATTGTAAGCGTTACAGACTCTTCTATCTCCCGTCCATTGTATCTCTGCTTTACTTATGGAGCAGGTTTTGATTAAATGCGTGATGTAATGAGGTCACATGGCCAGATTTGTATGTATGTACTATGATAATGGGGCCAAATTATCCGGAAAATCTACGACAATCTCTAAATGGGCAGTCGTGGCTTAATGGTTAGAGACTCGGACTTGTAACCCAAACATTGCCTGTTGGAGCCTCAGTACCAGCAGAGATTGTAGGTGTGGGGAGTTAATGATCAGCGCTCTCTACCACACTCTATACCACGGCTGAGGAGAGACCCTTGAGCAAGACACTGATCCCCCCAACTGCTCACCGGGCGCCGCAGCATTGGCTGCTCACTGCTCTGTGTGTGTGTGTGTGTTACTCACTGCTGTGTGTGTGTGTGTGTGTGTGTTACTCACTGCTGTGTGTGTGTGTGTGTGTGTGTGTGTGTGTGTGTGTTACTCACTGCTGTGTGTGTGTGTGTGTGTGTTACTCACTGCTGTGTGTGTGTGTGTGTGTGTTACTCACTGCTGTGTGTGTGTGTGTGTGTGTGTGTGTGTGTGTGTGTGTGTGTTACTCACTGCTGTGTGTGTGTGTGTGTGTGTGTGTGTTACTCACTGCTGTGTGTGTGTGTGTGTTACTCACTGCTGTGTGTGTGTTACTCACTGCTGTGTGTGGTGTGTGTGTGTGTTACTCACTGCTGTGTGTGTGTGTGGTGTGTGTGTTACTACCACTGCTGTGTGTGTGTGTGTGTGTGTTACTCACTGCTGTGTGTTGTGTGTTGTGTGTGTGGTTACTCACTGCTGTGTGTGGTGTGTGTGTGTGTGTGTTACTCACTGCTGTGTGTGTGTGTGTGTGTGTTACTCACTGCTGTGTGTGTGTGTGTGTGTTACTCACTGCTGTGTGTGTGTGTGTGTGTGTGTGTGTGTGTGTGGTGTGTGTTACTCACTGCTGTGGTGTGTGTTACTCACTGCTGTGTGTGTGTGTGTGTGTGTGTGTGTGTGTGTGTGTGTTACTCACTGCTGTGTGTGTGTGTGTGTGTGTTACTCACTGCTGTGTGTGTGTGTGTGTGGTGTGTGTGTTACTCACTGCTGTGTGTGTGTGTGTGTGTTACTCACTGCTGTGTGTGTGTGTGTGTGTGTGTGTTACTCACTGCTGTGTGTGTGTGTGTGTGTGTGTGTGTTACTCACTGCTGTGTGTGTGTGTGTGTGTGTGTGTTACTCACTGCTGTGTGTGTGTGTGTTACTCACTGCTGTGTGTGTGTGTGTGTGTGTGTGTGTGTTGTGTGTGTGTGTGTGTGTGTGTTACTCACTGCTGTGTGTGTGTGTGTGTGTTACTCACTGCTGTGTGTGTGTGTGTGTTACTCACTGCTGTGTGTGTGTGTGTTACTCAATGCTGTGTGTGTGTGTTACTCACTGCTGTGTGTGTGTGTTACTCACTGCTGTGTGTGTGTGTGTGTGTGTGTGTTACTCACTGCTGTGTGTGTGTGTGTGTTACTCACTGCTGTGTGTGTGTGTGTGTGTGTGTGTTACTCACTGCTGTGTGTGTGTGTGTGTTACTCACTGCTGTGTGTGTGTGTGTGTGTGTGTGTGTGTTACTCACTGCTGTGTGTGTGTGTGTGTTACTCACTGCTGTGTGTGTGTGTGTGTTACTCACTGCTGTGTGTGTGTGTGTGTGTGTGTGTGTGTGTGTGTACTCACTGCTGTGTGTGTGTGTGTGTGTGTGTGTGTGTGTGTGTGTGTGTGTGTGTGTGTTACTCACTGCTGTGTGTGTGTGTGTGTGTGTGTGTGTGTGTGTGTGTGTGTGTGTGTGTGTGTGTGTGTGTTACTCACTGCTGTGTGTGTGTGTGTGTGTGTGTGTGTTACTCACTGCTGTGTGTGTGTGTTACTCACTGCTGTGTGTGTGTGTGTGTGTGTGTGTTACTCACTGCTGTGTGTGTGTGTGTGTGTGTGTGTGTACTCACTGTGTGTGTGTGTGTGTGTGTGTGTGTGTGTGTGTGTGTGTGTGTGTGTGTGTGTGTGTGTTACTCACTGCTGTGTGTGTGTGTGTGTGTGTGTGTGTGTGTGTGTGTGTGTGTGTGTGTGTGTGTGTGTTACTCACTGCTGTGTGTGTGTGTGTTACTCACTGCTGTGTGTGTGTGTGTGTGTGTTACTCACTGCTGTGTGTGTGTGTGTGTTACTCACTGCTGTGTGTGTGTGTGTGTGTTACTCACTGCTGTGGTGTTCACGGTGTGTGTGTGTGTTACTCACAGCTGTGGTGTTCACGGTGTGTGTGTGTGTTACTCACAGCTGTGTGTGTGTGTGTTACTCACAGCTGTGTCTGTGTGTGTTACTCACAGCTGTGTCTGTGTGTGTTACTCACAGCTGTGTGTTTGTGTGTTACTCGCAGCTGTGTGTTTGTGTGTTACTCGCAGCTGTGTGTGTGTGTGTTACTCGCTGCTGTGTGTGTGTGTGTGTGTGTGTGTGTTACTCACTGCTGTGTGTGTGTGTGTTACTCACTGATGTGTGTGTGTGTGTTACTCACTGATGTGTGTTACTCACTGCTGTGTGTTACTCACTGCTGTGTGTGTGTGTGTGTTACTCACTGCTGTGTGTGTGTGTGTGTGTGTGTGTGTGTGTGTTACTCACTGCTGTGTGTGTGTTAGGGATGGGCGATATGGCCTAAAATCCATATTGCGATATACATTGCAGCCTCTTGTGATAACCATATATATTGCGATATATAAATTATAATACAACCATTTCAGAACAGGTTACACAGAGCCTTAGGAAAGCTAAACTGCTAAATGTATTTTTTTTTTAAAGAAACAAAGAAACGTATGGCGTTTTGAGAACATTTATTGTGCAAAAGCAAAACTGTAATTATGCAACAAAATGTTGCAGATAAATATAAAAGTATTTCCTTCTAAAAGGCACTATACTTAGTTTAAGTCCTTGGTTCTTAAACGCCACCCAAGTTGCAGAGAACAGAAAACTGGTGTCTTTTTAGTTAAGGAACATACACTGTACTGAAAATACTTCTAGTATTAATCAGGCAAAGAAAATGATTTTGTGTAAATGCACAGATACTTTAAATAAAAACATATTTCACACCTGCAGCCGAGGTAACGCATTTGGTTTTAAACATTTTGTTCTCCTAATGAAATTAAAACTGGTGTCTTGTTAATAAAGGAACAGACACTGTGAATTAGGGATATCCTTCCAGTATTAGGCATGGCTATTTAAAAAAATAAAATTTTTGCCTGGCAATGCTGGTATTCAACGACATGAATAGTTTTTTGAGGTGGTAGAACCATGGGCGTAAATCTCATTTAACAGTGGGGGGGACAATACATACAAAATTTCTCAAGAGCAATTTTTGAAGAGGACACAAATAATACAGTCAAAATAGTACTAACTACGACACTAAGCGACAATATGCATTTATAGGTTTATCATGCAGACTTACAGTCATATTATAACTGAATTGAACTGTCACATACTGTAATACAAGTGAACAAAAAAGCTTTTTTCCATTTAGATATTTTTTGTCTTTGTTGTGAAGACAGGAAACAAATATAAAAACACACTACCCATGATACTACATGTTGACAATGAGTCACTTTTTAAACACTATTAAAATAAATATTATATAACCAAATAAAAAGTCAGTAACAGTAAAAGATGCTTAATATCTGTGTTATACTCGTTATGAATCGCTCGAGTTTCATTAAAGGGAATGTTTAACTTATCCGCCACGCACATACTGCACAAAATAGACGCTGAAAAAACGACATTCTCCAACTGAATGAAAGCTGTGCACCTCTTGTGAACGCTAAATATAGTGACAACATCACAAAATTGCAATCGTTATGTTCGCGGCTGTGTGTGACACGGGACCTGAATGGCGGGATCGGTGGATAATTGTTGCGGGCGGTTAATGTTCACATCATGCCAGGTCCCCTTAAATAAAACAATGCATGGGAACGGCCTCGGCGTGTAAAATTGCAGTTTGTGACGTTCTATGTAACAAGCTATCCTTAACTAGCTAACGTTTACTAGCTAAGTAACGTTTTAATCGCTAACATAGCTGTTTCATGGAAAATACATCGGTAATCAGCATTTTTTGCAACAACTAATTTATTAATGAATCAGCCTCAACTACATTAAAGAAAATCCCTTCATTTAAAGTGAGTAAAATAGCTTCTTACTGGAGTTCAAGAGCCACTGATGGACTGAGACGCATAACTGAATTGAATGTGAAAACACGCCGGCTGCAGCTCGTGGCTCTAGCTTCCGTCATCAACATGCATTATCGCGATAGTGCAATAGAATTAAAATCTCTATCGTAGGCCAATTTTGTATCGTTTGTATCGCCCATCCCTAGTGTGTGTGTGTGTGTTACTCACTGCTGTGTGTGTGTGTGTGTGTGTGTGTGTGTGTGTGTTATTCACTGCTGTGTGTGTGTGTGTGTGTGTGTGTGTGTGTGTGTGTTACTCACTGCTGTGTGAGTGTGTGTTATTCACTGCTGTGTGTGTGTGTGTTACTCACTGCTGTGTGTGTTCACGGTGTGTGTGTGTGTGTGTGTTACTCACTGCTGTTTGTGTTCACGGTGTGTGTGTGTGTTACTCACTGCTGTGTGTGTTCACGGTGTGTGTGTGTGTGTTACTCACTGCTGTTTGTGTTCACGGTGTGTGTGTGTGTGTGTGTGTGTGTTACTCACTGCTGTGTGTGTTCACGGTGTGTGTGTGTGTGTGTGTTACTCACTGCTGTGTGTGTTCACAGTGTGTGTGTGTGTTACTCACTCCTGTGTGTGTGTGTGTGTGTGTGTGTGTGTGTGTTACTCACTGCTGTGTTTGTGTGTGTGTGTTACTCACTGCTGTGTGTGTGTGTGTGTGTGTTACTCACTGCTGTGTGTGTGTGTGTGTGTGTTACTCACTGCTGTGTGTGTTCACGGTGTGTGTGTGTTACTCACTGCTGTTTGTGTTCACGGTGTGTGTGTGTTACTCACTGCTGTGTGTGTTCACGGTGTGTGTGTGTTACTCACTGCTGTTTGTGTTCACGGTGTGTGTGTGTTACTCACTGCTGTTTGTGTTCACGGTGTGTGTGTGTTACTCACTGCTGTTTGTGTTCACGGTGTGTGTGTGTTACTCACTGCTGTTTGTGTTCATGGTGTGTGTGTGTTACTCACTGCTGTTTGTGTTCACGGTGTGTGTGTGTTACTCACTGCTGTTTGTGTTCATGGTGTGTGTGTTACTCACTCCTGTGTGTGTTCACGGTGTGTGTGTGTGTTACTCACTGCTGTGTGTGTTCACGGTGTGTGTGTGTTACTCACTGCTGTTTGTGTTCACGGTGTGTGTGTGTTACTCACTGCTGTGTGTGTGTGTGTGTGTGTTACTCACTGCTGTGTGTGTGTGTGTGTGTGTTACTCACTGCTGTGTGTGTGTGTGTGTGTGTTACTCACTGCTGTGTGTGTTCACGGTGTGTGTGTGTTACTCACTGCTGTTTGTGTTCACGGTGTGTGTGTGTTACTCACTGCTGTGTGTGTTCACGGTGTGTGTGTGTTACTCACTGCTGTTTGTGTTCACGGTGTGTGTGTGTTACTCACTGCTGTTTGTGTTCACGGTGTGTGTGTGTTACTCACTGCTGTTTGTGTTCACGGTGTGTGTGTGTTACTCACTGCTGTTTGTGTTCATGGTGTGTGTGTGTTACTCACTGCTGTTTGTGTTCACGGTGTGTGTGTGTTACTCACTGCTGTTTGGTCATGGTGTGTGTGTTACTCACTCCTGTGTGTTCGGTGGTGTGTGTTACTCACTGCTGTGTGTGTTCACGGTGTGTGTGTGTTACTCACTGCTGTTTGTGTTCACGGTGTGTGTGTGTTTGATTATGCGTAAAATTCTGCGATGGCAAAATCCAGCAGCGACTGGTTCTCTCTCCACAAAGTGGAACCCATCGTAAAGTTCAGTTTTTGTCTGATTATGTGTGTTTGACTTCCGATTGATCTGTTACCGATATCAGAGATACATCAGAGGGATAAGACTTCAAATGGCTCTGTAGACTTGAACATGACATCCACATACTTTAATATCATAAAGCTGATTGTTGTACTCAGCATTCCAGAGGTGTATAAGACTTTAGTAATTTACTCAAGTACATTTATCAAGTATCTTTATCAGAGTGTTTATACACCACTACATTTCATAAAATTCATTTTTACATGTTTTTTTTCTCTTTTATACTTAGGTACATAGAAACCTACTCTTACCTTTACTCAAGTAAAATGATTTTTGAATAAAAAGATAGTTGTTTGACTTTTAATGTACTTTTTTATGTAAAGATTGCCATGTCATTTTTAAATGTAGTTGAGTAAAACATTATACATGCAATGCTTTATAATGCATGGAAGAACAATATTTCCAAAGTAAAAAGATACTTGATCCCTTAGAGTAAAATACTCTCATTTACATTGCCAGCTGAAGTTCAGGGAGGAATGTAAAGAGTCATAATATACTCATGAGATAATGTACCTCATGCTTTAGGTTCCACACTATCATCGTTAGAACAGATGGAGCTGAATCTCCTCTTTAAGCAGGTTAGGGTTCTGTTAGCGGGTCGAGAGCGCTCACACTAGTCAGTGGAACCAGGCTTCAGCTGTCAAACAGGAACGCTTAGATTTGTATAGTGTGAGCAGGCCACTAGTGTCCATTCAACTGAAATAAATGACCACTGAACATCCTTCAAAATATCTTTTTTGTGTTCGGCAGAAGAAACTCATTCAGGTTTGACATGACAAGAGGGTTACTTTCCTTATTGGGTGAACTATCCCTTAAACATAAAAGCATCTGATTTAATGTAAAGAATCTTCCGTGAGAATATAATCATGATTTTGTAATATTATTTCAACATGAGTGATGTCATGTGATGACATTATGTTGCTCATTATCACACAGTTTGATACATATATCCAGCCCCCCCCCCCCCCACCTGTATGTCCATCACAACTAATCTGACAACCTGTACACGAGTTCAGATCAACTGCTTTAGTATCTGATGATGTTTCCTCCCACAGTCAGTGTGTGAAGCTGCTGAAAGCAGGAAGTGACACACAATCAAACATGTCTACATACACAACAACAAGTGCTGCTTCTGTGTGTGTGTGTGTGTGTGTGTGTGTGTGTGTGAGAGAGAGAGAGCGAAATAATACACATGGATTGAGTTGATGATGAAACATATGAAAATAATCAATGTTATTGAAGTTATGAACTCACTGTTGCTGTGTTGTTGGCGTTTCTCTTCTGAATGAAGCTCGTGTCGTTTTCCACCAGCGCGGCCATTTCATCCTGCTGTTGATCTGACACAAACACACAAGAACAACAACACAAACTCACTATAAACTCAAACTCACTAACTCTCTGTGTAGTGTGAACTTGACGGCCAATGCGATCATGTGTGTTAACTAACATTAATCTAATGTAACATTAGCTGATCGTGATGCGCGTGCGGCGGTATTTAGTCACACGTGAAAACAACTCTTCCATCATCATCTTTACACGATCACTTGTTCGACTTCAGCGGTGTAAATCGCGCTTTATCGACATTTAACACTTTGAAGTAGTGCAGGTCGATCATCTAAACTTTCACAACTTCTAGAAGAGCTGAACATTCTCACTCAGTCACTTAACACACTGAAGCACCAGCTGAAGTAAAAGGGTTCAGTTAGAGACGATCGCGTGAATGTTGTAAAATATGCGTCAAGCATGAAGTGCAGAAACTCGAGTTTTGGAGGGGGGTCAACGGTGTCAGTGTTTGAATAGTTAGATACATATGTCGTATTAAAACTCATGCATGCCAGCAAACAATATATGACTTTCATAGCGGCTCTTGTTGATAGCAGTAAATATAAGGTGAAGTATAAATGAATCTTACCGCTCATAGTGAGTGAAGGCGCGAGTTTTTCACGCGTCTAGAAGTCTGACATGAACTCTAACACAACTCAACCAAACATGATGAACAGAAGGGAGGGACTCCGAGTGGATGAGCCGTTGAGCCAATCAGAAGATGATTCTTTTATCCTCAGCCAATAAGAGACTTAGTTTTACTCTTTTTTTTTTTTTTCATGACGACGCATATAACTTTTTTATATCAGTTGCGTGTGTGTGTGAAACTGACGCTCTGCAGAATTTTACAACTTGACATGACAATTGAAACTATTTGTAACGTTTTGTTGTTACTTGACTGTTAAAAGCCATTTAACAACACTAAACAGCTACCGGTGTTTTCTTCATGTCTTTTTGCCCTCTATAGTAAATCTACTGTGAATAAGTTTTAATTGTGACCCAGTGTGTGAAAATAAGGCTAAAGTCTTCAACTCTAATTATGAGCAACATAGTTTGATTGTCGAACATTAATTTTACAATGATTTAAATTCTTACATCAACATGTAGGCATTTGGCAGACACTTTTATCCAAAGCGACTTACATTCTTTATCCTATACATTTAACATAGATATTTACAATCCCCTTGGATTGAACCCACAACTCAATGCTCTTACCACTGAGCTACAGGAAAGGGTTAGAACCAGCGCTTCAGGCAGCCACTGGCGGACGCCCTTCGTCCGTGCTCCCCGAACTCTCCGGCACCGCGAGGCCACTCTGCAGCAAGGACTCTCCGACAGCAAGTCCCTCCTTCCTCCCGGGTTTCGGCACCACTGTAACAAAGTTCACTATAAAGGAAGGAAGGACAGAGGCGGGAGCGGCAAACATTTAAACATTTAATCAAATAATAACACAGAACATAAACAGCCGGCAGCCCCTCACGGAGACTGCCGGCGAAATAAAACAAACCACAACTAAAATCCAGGCCTGGTCCTCTTTCTTCGACGGTCCGGTCACTCGTTCTCTTATGCTCATGATTTCCTCCGTGATACGAGACCGGTGCTGACGCTCATTAACGCTCACTCACCGGCCTCGACTCACGGACTCGCCGCCTCTACTCTACTACACATATGCTTAAAATCAAACTCTGATGCTCATAATCAAATGATCATTTGAGACCTGAGCCTGAACTTCACAAACTGGTCACATATATGTGTTTACACTAAAACGGGGTAGGGTACCAAACATTTGTTTCTTGAAGTGCCCTCTTGTGTCATCATCCCGTGCTCACAAGGAGGCGCCGTCATTAATGCAAAGAATCATGGGAGCGTGGGAAGTGTCTATCAGCTGTAGCCTTCAAAATCGTTCTTACTGAAGGGTCGTTTGAGGTGACCAGTTATGAGCACTTTGGTTTGGAACATCCCTTCAGTATGGCGGCCATAATTGTTTTCATTTTGAAATGGCCTTTGTAAGGCGATATATAATTTGCAATCCATGGTCACAAACGTTTGCTCTTAAGTCTACATTTGATTAATAATACATTTGAGATAGAAGCATATTTGAGTGTCCTTTCTGAGACATCACTTTCACTTGTGTGCAGGAGAGAGAGAGAGAGCATATGTTGGTGAAGTTCAGGCGTTTGTTTCTTCACTTCATTTGGGTGATGAATGTTATATAAACGGTGGATATAACGCTGGATTTGGAGATGGTTTGGCTGGATTTGGAGATGGATTTCTTGACGAACAGGCCTCAGCTTGTTAGGTTAGGGCTGCGTACTGAGCCCCTTTCTCTACTCCCTTTTCACACTCGACTGCAGGCCTGTGAATGGATCGAACTCCTTCATCAAGTTTGCAGAAGATACAACAGTGATTGGTCTCATCAGCAACAACGATGAGACTGCTTACAGGGAGAAGGTACGGCACCTGGCCACATGGTGCTCAAAGAACAACCTGCTCCTTAACACTTCCAAGACAAAGGAGATCATCGTGGACTTCAGGAAGGCGAAAGGAGGCACACACGACCCCATCCACATTAATGGGATGGCTGTAGAACGTGTTTCCAGTTTTAAGTTCCTGGGGACCCATATTTTGGAGGACCTGTCCTGGACCACCAACACCTCTTGCCTGGTCAAGAAGGCTCATCAGCGTCTCTTCTTTCTGAGGACACTGAAGAAGAACCAACTGTCTTCAACTATCCTGGTGAACTTCTATCGCTAAACGATAGAGAGCATCCTGACCAACTGTGTCACAGTCTGGTACGGGAACTGTTCTGTTGCTGAACGCAAGGCACTGCAGCGGGTGGTGAAAACAGCCCAGCCCATCACAGGGACTACACTCTCTTCCATTGAGGACATCCAGAAGAAACGCTGTCTGCGTCGAGCTCGCAGCATTCTCAAGGACTCCTCTCACCCCGCTCATAGACTGTTTACTCTCCTGCCTTCCGGTAGGCGCTTCAGGTGCCTCCGGACAAGAACCAGCAGACTAGGAAACAGCTTTTTTCCCAGAGCTGTTTCATTATTGAACTCTGCCCCCCACTGATTCCATTACCCCTCACAACTTTATCTTTAATGCTGCCATTACATTGTTTACATTGCACTACAGGGCTGCCATGCATGACTGAACTTTACACACCAGTACTTCATGTATCTGCTCTAACGGACTGTTTACACACACACACAGCATCATTTGCACTCTATATTGCTCACTTGCACACCAGGTATATTATACTGAATGCTCATTTGCACTAATGGACTACTTCAATAACTGCATTACCTCATCTACTGCACTGTAACTTCAATAACTGTATTAGTAACTCTATTAACTGCATCTACTCATCTATTGCACTATAACTTCAATAACTGTATTAGTAACTCTATTAACTTCATCTACTCATCTATTGCATCATAACTTCAATAACTGTATTAACTCATCTACTGCACTGTAACCTTTATAGCTAATGTCTGTAATTAATGCACACTTAAGTCACTTGCACTATTGTATAGTCTAAATTGTTATCTGTTCACAACCACCTGCACATTAATGTTCACAGTATATATCCTTCTGTATATATTGTCCATAGTACATGCCGACTGTCATATTGTCATAGAACATTTGTATATTATTCCCCTAATATTGTATTCTGTATTTATTCACACTGTATATCCTGCACTTGCTAATTGCACTTCTGGTTAGACCTAAACTACATTTCGTTACACTGTACTTGTATATGTGTAATGACAATAAAGTTGAATCTAATCTGAATCTAATCATCTTATAGGTAGCACTTCCCCTAGAGCACCTGGGTAGCGAAGTGACGGCTCTCCTCAGTGGCTCCTGGTGAGCGGATCCGGCTCTCTTTGCGTATCATGCTCTGGTGGTGGATTGCCCAGATACCTCTGTCCCCGACTCTAGGTGACGGCACGCAGGGAGACTTTCAGCCACTGGCACTCCTATGTTTAGTGGGGGACCAATAGCGCTGGCTGGTGCACTGCAGCAATTTTGGGGTATATGACGCCGGGAAGTGCCATTTAGCGGGAAGAAAAGCCTAAGGGCTATGTCTGTTGCGAGTGGCACACCGGGTAAAACCCCAGCTTTCTCTGTGCCCACCAGCCTGTAACCCACTCGGTACGGTCAGGTTGGGCTGAGAGTTGTAACTGTTTGAGAGGTCGCACCTGAGTGGCGCGTAGGGCGAGGGGTCTGGGTTGTTTGCCGCTGTGTGTCCAGAGGTGCTGTAGAGTTGGATTTGTTTACCTACGACCCATCTGGAAGCCCTCACTTCACGCCAGGTCTATGCATTTACATTTACATTTAGTCATTTGGCAGACGCTTTTATCCAAAGCTTATTACAGGGACAATCCCCCTGGAGCAACATGGAGTAAAGTGTCTTGCTCAAGGACACACTGGTGGTGGCTGCTGGGATCGAACCAGCAACCTTCTGATTACCAGTTCAGTGGTTCAACCCACTAGACCACCATCCCCTATGCAAATAAGGTACACCCCCTACAGGTTCTTCTATAGGCAGAAAGAGAAGTGGGAACGCTCCCTTCCCCCGCTTTTAAACTCTTTAGTTTTTCCCTGTTGTTTTGAGCTTAGCTGCCTCCCTAGGCTACATGACACCATAGCGCCCCCTACCTGCTGGCCCCCTTCATAACCCTAGGGTTCCCAACCAGCGGAGCCAAGTTAAGCAACCCTCTCTTGCCCCTTTTCTATCTTTTTATTTTATTTTTGTTTTGTTATTGATTTAATTTTGTTTTACTTTTTGTTTTCTGGAAGATTGAATCATCAGGGAATTCTCAGTAATATGTTGATGAAGTAAACTTCCCGGTCATTAGAATGACACCCTAAGTTTAGACCCATCGACACATTTACTCAAACTCTTCCCTGTGCCCACACACTCACTCACACACCTTCTATCCACCCTGCCAATTCACCGCTAGGTTAAATAGGTGTTTGAGTTGCGTCACTGACTGTTCACCCAGTTAGCTGAACAACACATAGCATAGAAGTGTTATAGAGCTCACTGAACTTGTAGGAAGTTGCATTGGCCTTTTGTGCTCTTCTCTCTCGACCCAGTGTGCCAACATGTCCAGATTATCCAGCCCTGCCACCCACTGGGACCAGCTAGAGGTCTGGCTGACCGCAATGACGGAGGCCCTCCTGCCCGACGCGACCAGGGACTTACAGGACCTGAGCCGTGAGCAGTTGGATGACGATTTGAACCGGCTGATGGCCCCCGATCCAACACAGAGCTACACCCACAAGGAGCTGGCTAGGATCAGCGGTGCCCTCGCCCACAATCTCATCGTCCAGTTGAAGCTGAGCGACGGAAACGTCACCCTCCTGGAGCAAGAGACGGCAGCACTAAAGCTTCAGGCTGAAGAGGCTCGCAGGAACCAGGAAGACGCCAAGAACCGCCTAGATCAACTGACCCTGGAGGCCCAGGAGCTGGCAACGGATGAGCGGCACGCAGAGCTAACGGAGGAGGTGCAAAGGCTCCAGGATACCGTAACCGACCTACGTACAGACACCGAGCACAGAGAACGGTTTGGAAAAGCAGGCCCGAGAGGACCTGGAATGCAAGCTCCAGAAAGCAGAGACTCTATTACGACGGGCTGAAACTGAACTGAAAGAGAGGGAGGCAAAATCCAAAGCCTCTGAGAAACACTTTCAAGCAGCCCGAGGAGAAGCCCAAGCCTTGGCTCAGCAGCACGACCGACTCCAGTCGGAATTTGATACCGTGCAAAGAGAACTAAAGTACGCCTATATGTTTCAAGCTGAACCAAGGGGGGGAAGAGCCACCGCTGAACTTCCCCCGACAAGCAGGACCAGACTTCCAAGCCTATCATCATCCGGGAAAGAGGAAGCTGATAGCCTGCGGTTTAAGAAATCACCTGCCAGCATCCAAGAGCCCTTAACCGCCACTGAGGGATGGGAGCGTTTTCAGAGAATCCCTACAACAACCCACTGCATGGCTCCCAAGGACCTTGACAAACTGGCCCGGTACATCCCCACGTTTACCCCAAACCCTGCAGGAGGACACGACGTACACGCCTACCTGCAGGATATTCACTTCCATCTTCAAAACATGGCAAATGTTTCCACCAGAGACACTCTGTACTTGCTCAGGATTACCTCGAGGTGCGAAGCTTCCTGGACCGGCAGTCAGACACTGTCAAAGGGGATTACAATTAACAGCAGCAGGCTCTAATAAAGGAGTTTTCAGACCCAGAGTCCGAACAGGGACTGGTTGCCGCCATGGACCTTAAACAGGGCCGCCTCGAAACCCCACAGGCCTATTACAACAGACTGAGACAAACCTACTTCTGGGCCAGAAATGAGCCAGAGATGGAGGAGGATTTTTAACTCTTTTCCTGCGCAACCTGCATCCTAGCGTGAGGCAACACTTAGGAGTCACGGCATGCCCCCGCACCATGACCACTCAACAGCTGCGGGATCTAGCCCATAAGGCCTATATAAAGTAAAAGACTGCCTTTGAAAAGACTATAAAAAATCCTGTCATTCTTCCTGTCTCTGAGCAATACCTCGAGCTGACTTTAGAGGGCACCCAACCGCATGACAATGACAGGCCTGTCAACAAAGAGGCAAGGGACTTAACCGCCAGTCGGGAACGGTATGATTACACTGGTGCTCCAACCATGCATCTGACAGGATGCCCCGAGAGACCTTGGAGCAAACCATGCCCGTCTGATGTCCCAGAGGGCAGCACTGCCTGGGAAACTTACATCATCGAGATCGATCCACTGCCAGTGCACCACAGCACCGAGGACGAATAAGACCCACCTGTCACTTTGACTATTACGATCCAAACAATCATCGTCCGACTAAGCTTCTATGCGAACCCTGTCGGCCGAAGGGGGGAATATGTAGGATCTGGCTAGAACAAAGAGGACCATTTTGGGATCGTTAAACTATGACCTCTCAATAGGGGTCTAACCAGTGATCAACAGATCTGGGTTTTGAAACAAAGAGGACCATTTGGGGCATCGTAAAATACCCTGACCTATCAATAAGGGTCTAACCAGTGATCAGCAGATCTGGGTTGAACAAGGGTGACCATTTGAGATAAACACTCTGACCTCTCAGTAGGGGTCTAACCGGCGCCAGCAAGTCTGATCCAACTGCCCTCTTTTAAAGCATCCTTCATTCGAACAGGATATATCCCAACAAACACTCTAAAAATTCCAACATGGAGAAGAAGGGTCGTTGTCACTAAATGGACACCAGATGTGTTAAAACAAATAAGGGCAAATGGTCTGCCAAGTCTTGAAAGTCTCCCTCTTTCTAAACACAAAAGAATTGGATTGCATCGCTGCCGGCGGCCAGTTTGTATCCTCTGACACTTGCTTCACCTCACATTTGTTCCTGGTCTTAATATTAGTGTATTTTACTATCGTAACCTATCACTGGTGTTTCCGAACTATTTATAACTTTATTTTCTAAACCTATATTAATTGAAGCGTAACGCCGCTAGCACAGTATCACGCTAGCGTGTTAGCTTGCCTTCTGTTTACATAGTGGAATATCATCTCCCCCTATTTGTCTTGTGTGCTAACTGTTTCTCTTTTTAAGTGTATATACTAAGACTCATCAACCAACCTTGGTATGTTAGGATTGCACTTCATACCCGGTGAGTCATGGCTTCTATTCCTATTGTTGTTATTTGCACCTCATGTCATATGTTTAGCTTAGCCTTCTCTGTCAGCGGCGAGGGTTTTACATGCGATAAATGCAGGGAAGTAGTTAGGCTGACGGAGAAGATCTTAGAATAAGAGTCTCGCATCCAATCTTTATTTGAGGATAGTAAGAGTGTTAGGACCTTAGAAAACATTTTGGATGCGAGCAATGTTAGCGCACACAGCTCGGTTCCGGTTGAAAATTCCCTGCAGCTGGGAAACTTTGTGACGGTGAGACGGCATAGTCATCACTCAACCGTTCCGATTAAAGTATCGAACAGGTTTGCCCCGCTCAGTGAAGCACCGACTGAGAAACCTGTTGAAAGTGCCCTAGTGATCGGTGATTCTATTGTCCGGAACGTTAACAGAGAGGCACCAGCCACCATAGTCACATGTTTACCAGGAGCCAGAGCGCCTGACATCAAGTCAAATTTAAATGTGCTGGCTAAGGCTAATCGTAAATTCAGTAAGATTGTAATTCACGTCGGCACAAATGATGTTAGACTCCATCAATCGGAGATCACTAAAGATAATATTAAAGAGGTGTGTGAGCTTGCAAGAACGATGTCAGACACTGTAATATTCTCTGGCCCCCTCACTGCTTACCGTGGTGATGAGATTTATAGCAGATTATCATCACTAAATGGCTGGATGTCTGAGTGGTGCCTGCAGAATAATATAGATTTTATAAATAACTGGAAGAGTTTTGAGGGCAGACCTGACCTGTTTAAACGAGATGGTCTCCATCCCTCCTGGGATGGGGTTTCCCTCCTCTCTAGAAATTTGGCACACTTAATATTGCTAAAGTCTAACTACCTGGGGCCCAGGTCAGGAAGGAGACAGAATGGCTTAACCAACTGTCTGCTTGCCGTCTCACGTCACAGAATACACAAAATATACATTATTTAATAATCCCTTCTCACAAACAACATAAAATAGAGAATGTGTCTGTTCCCCTGATTAGCAAACATAAGATATTGCGTAAACCTCTTGAAAGTAATTTAATAAACGTTAAACAAATCAAAAATAAACAAAATACAGATAATCAACAGTTACGACTCGGATTGCTTAATTGCTTAGATCTCTCTCAAATAAAGCACTTTTTGTTAACGACATGATAACCGATCATAAAATAGACATGCTTTGTTTGACAGAAACATGGCTAAAGCCAGATGATTATATTACTCTAAATGAATCCGTTGCCCAAGATTATTACTATAAACACGAGCCTCGTCTAAAAGGTAGAGGGGGAGGTGTCGCTGCACTTTACAATAATTATTTTATCATCTCTCAGAAGTCTAATTTTAAATACAATTCTTTTGAAGTCATGGTACTTTACGTATCAACACGTAATACTAAGGACAAACATTTTTAAAATTTATTCTAGCTATTGTATATAGGCCTCCAGGGCACCACACAGATTTTATTAAAGAATTTGGTGGGTTCCTATCAGAACTAGTACTGGCCGCAGATAGAGTCCTTGTCGTTGGTGACTTTAACATCCATGTAGATAATGATACAGATGCCTTGGGAATGGCTTTCAAAGACACTCTTACTCCATGGGCGTTAGTCAACATGTGTCAGGACCCACTCACCTTCGTAATCATACTTTAGATTTAATACTTTCTTACGGTATAAATGTGGACGATGTTAAAATCGTTCAGCAGAGTGAAGACATTTCAGATCATTATCTGATATTATATTTGCTTCACTGGCCTACGGCTGCAAATCAAACTCCTTGTTACAAATATGGTAGAACGATTACTTCAACTACCAAAGATGCGTTTCTCGATAATCTGCCTGAATTGTCTCACATATCTAGCATGAGTAAAAACGTTGACGATTTTGACACTACTATTGAAAATTTTAACTCTACCTTCTCTGAAACATTAGACACAGTTGCTCATCTGCATTTTAAAATGGTTAAAAATGGCAGCCCAACACCTTGGTATAATGAACACACTCAGACTCTAAAGAAAGCGTCCCGGAAAATGGATCGCAACTTTAAAAAAATTAATTTAGAGGTATTTCGTATAGCATGGAAGGATAGTACTCGAAAATACAGAAATGCCATAAAAACGTCTAGATCCGCATACTTTTCATAACTAATAGAAGAAAAGCAGCACAACCCTAGGTTTTTATTTAACACGGTGGCTAAATTAACAAAAAATAAGTCGTCAGCGAGTTCAGACTCTGATTATCAGCATAACAGTGATGAATTTATGAAATTTTCTACAGTAGATCACGATTACATTTACATTTACATTAAATTTAGTCATTTGGCAGACGCTTTTATCCAAAGCGATTTACAGTGCACTTATTACAGGGACAATCCCCCTAGAGCAACGTGTCTTGCTCAATGACACACTGGTGGTGGCTGCTGGGATCGAACCAGCAACCTTTCGATTTACAGTTCGGTGGTTTAACCCACTAGACCACCATCTCCATATGATGAACTGTCTAAAATCATTAGATCATCTAAATCAACAACATGCATGCTAGACCCTATACCTACAAAACTACTAAAAGAAATGCTCCCAGAAATTATAGATCCTCTTCTTAGTATTATTAACTCATCTCTGACATTAGGACATGTGCCTAAAGCATTTAAGGTGGCTCTTATAAGGCCCCTTGTCAAAAAACCCAAACTCGACCCTAGAGAACTAGGGAATTGCAGGCCTATATCGAATTTACCATTTATATCTAAAGTTCTGGAAAAAGTAGTTTCAACTCAATTCTGCTCCTTCCTCCAAAGGAATGACATTAATGAAGAATTCCAGTCTGGATTTCGAGCATGTCACAGTACAGAGACTGCTTTGATCAGAGTTACAAATGATCTGCTTTTAGCGTCTGACCGTGGCTGTATTTCGTTATGGTGCTGCTAGACCTTAGTGCTGCATTTGACACCATTGACCACAGCATACTCCTACATAGACTCAAAAATGACGTCGGCATTACCGGAATAGCATTGAAATGGTTTAAGTCTTATTTATCTGACCGTTTTCAATTTGTAGCATGCACAAAGAGGTGTCCCGCAAATCACAAGTCCAGTACGGTGTACCACAGGGCTCAGTTTTGGGGCCTCTGCTCTTCGCATTATACATGCTACCTCTAGGAGATATAATAAAGCGACACGGAATTAGATTTCACTGTTATGCTGATGATACTCAACTTTGTATTTCCTCGAAGCCTCATGAAACCCAGCAGTTCCATCGAATAAAGGAATGCATTGTCGATTTAAAAAAACTGGATGAGTAACAATTTTTTACTACTAAACTCGGACAAAACAGAAGTGTTACTTACTGGACCGAAAACCGCTATACGTAAACTATTGACGGATGCTTCATAAAATCCTCGTCATCAGCTAAGAATCTTGGTGTTGTATTCAATAGTACTCTGTCATTTGAAAGCCATGTCGCCAACACCTGTAAAATTGCATTTTTCCATCTTAAGAATATATCTAAACTACGTCATATGCTGTCACTGTCAGATGCAGAGAAATTAATTCATGCATTCATGACATCAAGATTAGATTACTGTAATGCACTTTTAGGTGGTTGCCCTGCAGGCCTATTACAAAAACTGCAACTGGTTCAAAACGCCGCAGCTCGAGTTCTTACACGTACAAAAAAGCATGAGCATATAACCCCGGTTCTGTCAACCTTGCACTGGTTACCTATAAAGCATCGCATTAACTTTAAGATCTTGCTTATTACCTATAAAGCCCTACATGGTCTAGCGCCGCAGTATTTGAATGAACTTCTATTGTATTACAGTCCTGCACGTGCATTACGCTCTCAGGCGCCCTGTCAGTTGGTAATACCTAGAATTTCAAAATCAAGTGCAGGTGGTAGATCCTTTTCTTATCTAGCGCCTAAACTTTGGAATATTCTTCCATGTACTGTCCGGGAGGCAGACACACTCTCTCAGTTTAAATCTAGACTAAAGACTCATCTTTTTAATCTTGCATACACTACCCTTCCATAATATTGATCCTCAGAGGATCTAGGCTGCATTATTTAGATCAACCGGAACCAGGAACACATCCAACAACAAATGATGTACTTGTTTCATCAAAGAGTGCAGAACAGTACTCTACTCTCAGCCAGTCATGTCTCTTTGTTCCAAGGTTACCGCAGGATGCAGTTCATGCCCAGACCCGATGGCAGAGCTGCATGATGCGCGGAAGATGACAAAAGTAAAGCGAATGCCGAGAGAGTGGTTGAGTGTGCGCGAGAGGGGTTGAATGTCCGCGAGAGGGGTTGAATGTGCGCGAGAGGGGTTGAATGTGCGCGGAAGGGGTTGAGTGTGCGCGAGAGAGTGCGAATGCACGCGAGAAAAATTTAGTTTTATTATTGAGCTTGCACATATTGAACAATTCTAACTCATACGGTATTGGTCAACGGAGGTATCCTGCAATTCTAAATATGTTTAAGACACATTTTATAATTCTATTTCTATTCTTTTACACTGCACTTGTTGTCAGTGCAACGATTTTCAAAGATATTTTCAGAACTAAACACTTGTGTGACAATATATGATGAAAGTATGCTCTCCAGAAATTTTAACAGCATGGAGCATTGTCATAGGTAAATGGAGGAACACTGTCGTATTCAGTGTTGGGTGTAACTAGTTACTAAGTAATTAGTTACTGTAATTTAATTACTTTTCCCTTGAAAAAGTAAAGTAAGGGATTACTCACAGTTACTTTTGATGTAATTAAACTAAATACTTTGTGAAATATATGCGTGTGCAATAGTGTAATTGACATCAAAATTCAAAGTCCTCCTTTAAAATCTGTGCTTTAATGTATAATTCTCGTATTTGTAATACTTTGGTCAGTTAATAATATTATTTATTATGAATAGGCCGTTTCATGTCTATCCTTGAATCACTTAACTTATCAAGGTTGATGTAGGATATAGAAAGTAATTAGTAATGAGTAACTAAATACTTTTTGGACAGAGTAATTTGGACAGTAATCTAATTACACTATTGAATGTGTAATGAGTAACTAGTAATTAATTACTTTTTCAGAGTAACTTACCCAACACTGGTCGTATATTGAAATGAATAAAACCTCAAAAACTAAAACTAAAAAATTTGATTTATCTCGCATACAATTAATCAATGTTTCTATAATTTGCTAATTTGCACGCGTGCACACTCTCACTCATTCGACTCTCCCTCTCACGCGCATTTGCTCTTCGTGCACACTCGCTCCCTCTTGCGAACGTTTATGGTTTGCCCCCTCTCGCGCGTATTCACATAATCTCGCGCACATTCACTCCCTCTCACACACCTTCACTCCCTCTCGCGCGGGTTGTCTCACTCTCTCGGCATTCGCTTTACTTTTGTCAACTTCCGCGCCTCATAGAGCTGAGAATGGGAAGCGGTGACCTGACAAGAGCTGAGATGATAGAGCTGGATAAAGGCAACTTGACAGGACTTTCCTACAACATTTCAAATGCTATTAGATTGTTAATGATAATCTTAAATCTATAATTTACCTTATTAAGTTTATTTATTTTTTATTTAGCCTTGTTGTGCAAGCACTGTTGAGCTTGTGCAGAGGCAGCAGCTTTTGCCAGAGGGGAACTGGAATCCCCTGGTTGGGTCTGGGTTCTCCTGAGTTTTTTTTTCTCGATTGAGTTTTGGGTTCCTCACCACCGTTTGCATATTGTTTTGCACTATTTGCCTGGCCGGGGGGGCTGCTTTAGAATTCAGAAGTTAGACATAATTAATATTGCTTATAAGAATTTATAGTCCGTTTAATATTTGACCTGTGGTTCTTTCTCCTTTATCGGCAATGTGTGCTTTTACTGTGTGTGTGTGTTTGTGTGCGCGAGTGTGTTTGTGCATCTATGTCAATGTGTGTATGTATGTTTGCATATTGTGTGTGTGGAGCATTTGTATGTCTGTGTTTGTTGTTTTCACCTTTTTTTCTTGTTTTTACAGGTATATGCCTTTAGTTGTTTTACTTGTATAGCTGCTTTGTAACAATGAAAATTGTAAAAAGCGCTATATAAATAAAGTTGAGTTGAGTTGAGAATAGTTTAAAACGGGTTTAAACTACATCTCCACATTGTATCTTTGTCCCCATGTTATTCGGCCTCGCGAATAACCTCAAAAGCATGTGTGTTTAGTTGTATTCTGCTTATATTTTCATTCTTGTACAAACTTCAGGTCAATGTACTTATAATCATGGCATGTTTTATATCTAAATGTTTCTCTCTTCATTCCTTAAAAGATGGTGTACAGCACAGTAATGTGTTTTATACCATATCCATTTTATGTCATTCTAAGAGTTCTACAGAATTGTCGAATTGTTGCTGTGTCTCTTTATCACATATTAACGTCACTTAAACTGCTTGATTTCGTTATAATATCTGGAGCGGTACTGTATTACGCTACAGTAAGATTGTTATTTTTCCAAGGCCAGGAAAGTAATATTTCTTAGATTTGATGTACGATCTGCTGATGACTCGCTGGACGAGTGAATCTAGTTTTGTCGCTATTATTAGGTCTGCTGAATCCGATAAAAGGTGTATAAGATAGGAATAGTTAATCATCATTAATTATCCGTATTTTACTGTGATCAAACTCATAGTTGTCCCCGAAATACACTACAGTGCTTAACTTGTTCATATTTATCTGTAGGAACGTGGCAACCCATGAGCCGGTTTGAATTTTTTCCCCCCATTCGGTTCTTTTTGGTTCCCGTTTACCTTTCCCGGATTTGTGGATTTTTGGTTTTCTCTGCCAGCTGTGTACCTGAGTATTTGGTCATGAGTACCCTACCTTTCTTTTGTTCTCTCCGTGAATAAACTGTGTTTAACCTTACCTGCATCTGAGTCCCTTTGTGCACCCTGACAGTACATCGCCATCAGAAGATGGATTCAGCAGGAGAGGTCGATATCCACCATGCCGTCGCAAGCCAGGGAGTGCTATTAGGACGTCAGCAGCAGGAGGTAGCGGAGATTCGTCTTGGCGTCCCTACTCTCTCCCAACAACTGGGCAGTCGCCCAGCCCCTGGACCAGACCCATGCTACTTCAGCGGCAGCTTCTGCTAATACAGCGCCGGTCGAGACGGATGCAATCTCTTCCCGCCGCTCGGAGCCTTGTCTCAATCCTCCAGCTCCCTACGCCGGCGAGCCCACTTCCTGTCACTCGTTCCTCTCACAATGTTCTCTGACTTTTTCTCTACAGCCCTCCTGCTTTTCCACCGAGCAGTCGAAGGTAGCGTTTGTGGTCATGCAGCTGAAGGGAGTCGCCAGGGAATGGGGTACGGCGCTCTGGGATAATAATCATGCCTGCTGCGCTACTTTTGAGTTGTTCTCCCGGGAGCTAAGGAAGATGTTTGACCGGTCCGCACCTCACTGCGAGGCAGCTCAGTCGTTGTCCCTCCTACAACAAGGTAGCAGGACAGTTTCTGAGTATTCCATTGAGTTTCGCACTTTGGCTTCGTCTTGCAGCTGGAACGACAAGGCTCTCTGGGATCGTTTCTTGCATGGATTAGCGGATCATGTGCTGGACGAGATCTATTCGCTGGAGCTCCCTCCGATGCTTCACGGGCTGATACAGCTCGTCCTCCAGGTCGACTTTCGTCTGGGACTCGACACGTGAGGAGATCGTTAGACGGGGAGTGCTCTGGGGCAGTCTGTGATGTTGTCCAACCGCCTTCTGTTGCTCCGCCCCTGGAGGCGCCCATGCAAATCAGCCGCACCCGGCTCTCCAACTCTGAACGTCGTCGACGCCGGGCTAACAACTTGTGCCTCTATTGTGGTGACCCTGGACATGTAGTGACTGGATGTCCATGTATTTTGGATCGTCCTGGCAGCTTTTCTTCCAGTAGGGTAAGCGTTTGCCTTACCAGTTCCCTCTCTCGCAGCCGAACTGTTGTTCCTGTAGTCATTCAGTGGAGGGGAGTGAGCCACTCGGTGGTTGCCCTCATTGACTCTGGAGCGGAGGGTGATTTTTTTGGACATTGAGCTGGCAAAGATGTGGAGGACTCCCCTAGTTCCTCTCACTCAGTCCATTTGCGGCTGAGACGCTCTGCGGCACGCCTCTCACCAACATTTCCTCCACCACTGAACCGGTTTCGATCACTAATTCCGGTAATCACACGGAGATGCGGCAGTTTCTCCTGATTCATTCTCCCTCCGCTCCTATCGTGTTGGGTCACGCCTGGCTTTCTAAGCATAACCTCATATTGACTGCAGAAAAAATGTTGTTTTTGGTTGGAGTGTTTTTTGTGCCTCTAATTGTTTGAATACTGCTCTCTCTCCCTTGATTTCTTCCCCTCTGTTTCAGGAGTAGCCTGTAGACCTTACAGGGGTACCTAGGGTCTATCATTATCTGAGAGCGGATTTTAGTAAGTCTCAAGCGACATCTCTACCTCCGCACCGCCCTACGACAGTGCGATTGACCTTTTACCAGGCACTTCTCCACCTAAGGGTCGCCTTTACCCTCTTTCTGGTCCTGAGAGGGAGGCCATGGAAAGGTATGTGGCCGATTCTTTGTTATCCGGCATTATCCGTCCCTCTTCCTCTCCGGCTGGGGTTTTTCTTCGTGGAGAAGAAGGATGGTTCCCTTCGCCCTTGCATTGATTACCTGGGTTGAACGACATCACGGTCAAGAATAGTCATCCCTTGCCGTTGATGTCGTCCGCTTTCGGTCTCTTGCAGGGTGCTACCATCTTTACGAAGTTAGACTTGCGCAATGCTTATCACCTGGTCAGGATAAGGGAGGGGGATGAGTGGAAGACCGCCTTTAACACACCCACAGGCCACTTTGAGTATCGTGTGATGCCTTTTGGCCTGTCGAATGCTCCTGCGTTTTTCCAGAGACTCGTCAATGACGTGCTGAGGGACATGGTCGACCGTTTCGTTTTTGTCTATGTAGTACCTGAGAGCAATCAGACACGCAATAACTAATTCAATTTCTTAAATATTGCAGCAACACCCCTCACCCCACCGGTGACCTAGTCGCTTGGGGGACTACCCCCAATCTGTAACTTACACCAAGGGTCAACAAGATCTCTGGTGACCATAGGAACTCACACCAATCCATCAAGATAGAGTATTTTACGACCGAATGGAATGTAGGGAGCTGAACTCTCTTTACTCACTTTGGGGACAGACATGCAACTAAATGCATTTATATGGAAATGTACACATTCATTTATAACATTTCCATGTATTAATGTTCATGTCTGTTTTAAACATTAATCCAAAGTATCCATGAATGTGTGTTTAACTTCTGGAATTATTAGATTTGTAGAAACTCATTTAACCAAGATGATATTTAGATCATGTTTGGTGTCTATAAGCTACATTTGTGATGTCTTTTATGTTGATGTTTGTTGTGTTTTGGAAATTCTTTTCATATTAGTTTTATCAAACTCTTAGAAGTCTTCTTAGTGAACATCCAATCAGCTCTCACATGCAAAACACCATCTGAGAGAAAAAGACCATTAACTTTCCCTCCAAAGTTGCCATCTCCTGATTGGATCAGTCACGTCTGTAGGATGTGACATCCTTACAGTTTAAAAGAGACCACGAGAAGAGTCTCTTTGTCTTTGAGTTTGTTCTTTGTGTAGTCTTTGAGTTCGTGTGTGTGTGTACACGTGTGTAGTACTGGCCGCAGATAGAGTCCTTGTCGTCGGTGACTTTAATATCCATGTAGACAATGATACAGATGCCTTGGGCATGGCTTTCAAAGACACTCTTAACTCCATGGGCGTTAGTCAACATGTGTCAGGACCCACTCACCTTCGTAATCATACTTTAGATTTAATACTTTCTTATGGTATAAATGTGGACGATGTTAAAATCGTTCAGCAGAGTGAAGACATTTCGGATCATTGTCTGATATTATGTTTGCTTCAATGGCCTACGGCTGCAAATCAAACTCCTTGCTACAAATATGGTAGAACGATTACTTCAACTACCAAAGATGCGTTTCTCGATAATCTGCCTGAATTGTCTAAAATATCTAGCATGTGTAAAAATGTTGACGATTTTGACACTTCTATTGAAAATTTTAACTCTACCTTCTCGGAAATATTAGACATAGTTGCTCCTCTGCGTTTAAAGAAAATTAAAAATAGCAGCCCAACACCGTGGTATAATGAACACACTCAGACTCTAAAGAAAGCGTCCCGGAAAATGGAGCGCAACTTTAAGAAAACTAATTTAGAAGTATTTCGTATAGCATGGAAGGATAGTACTCGAAAATACAGGAATGCCATAAAAACGTCTAGATCCGCCTACTTTTCATCACTAATAGAGGAAAACCATCACAACCCTAGGTTCTTATTTAACACCGTGGCTAAATTAACAAAAGATAAGTCGTCAGCGACGTCAGATTCTGATTATCAGCATAACAGTGATGAATTTATGAACTACTTCACTAGTAAAATCCAAGATATAAGAGAAAAAATTATAACAATGCAACCTGTAGTGAAACCCGCTGAACAAACTAACTACAGTACCCCTAAGGAGAAATTGCAATTATTTTCTACAGTAGATCACGATGAACTGTCTAAAATCATTAGATCATCTAAATCAACAACATGCATGCTAGACCCTATACCTACAAAACTACTGAAAGAAATGCTCCCAGAAATTATAGATCCTCTTCTTAGTATTATTAACTCATCTCTGACATCAGGACATGTGCCTAAAGCATTTAAGGTGGCTGTTATAAGGCCCCTTGTCAAAAAACCCAAACTCGACCCTAAAGAACTAGGGAATTACAGGCCTATATCGAATTTACCATTTATATCTAAAGTTCTGGAAAAAGTAGTTTCAACTCAATTATGCTCCTTCCTCCAAAGGAATGACATTAATGATGAATTCCAGTCTGGATTTCGAGCATGTCACAGTACAGAGACTGCTTTGATCAGATTGACAAATGATCTGCTTTTAGCGTCTGACCGTGGCTGTATTTCGTTATTGGTGCTGCTAGACCTCAGTGCTGCATTTGACACCATTGACCACAGCATACTTCTACATAGACTCGAAAATTACGTCGGCATTAACGGAATAGCATTGAAATGGTTTAAGTCTTATTTATCTGACCGTTTTCAATTTGTAGCAATAAACAATGAGGTGTCCCGCAAATCACAAGTCCAGTACGGCGTACCACAGGGCTCAGTCTTGGGGCCTCTGCTCTTCGCATTATACATGCTACCTCTAGGAGATATAATAAAGCGACACGGAATTAGCTTTCACTGTTATGCTGATGATACTCAACTTTATATTTCCTCGAAGCCTCATGAAACCCAGCAGTTTCATCGAATAAAGGATTGCATAGTTGACTTAAAAATGTGGATGAGTAACAATTTTTTACTAATAAACTCGGACAAAACAGAAGTGTTACTTACTGGACCGAAAACCGCTATACGTAACAACCAAGAATACCGCTTAACGATTGATGGATGCTCCATAAAATCCTCGTCATCAGCTAAGAATCTTGCCGTTGTATTCAATAGTACTCTGTCATTTGAAAGCCATGTCACCAACACCTGTAAAATTGCATTTTTCCATCTTAAGAATATATCTAAACTACGTCATATGCTGTCACTGTCAGATGCAGAGAAATTAATTCATGCATTCATGACATCAAGACTAGATTATTGTAATGCACTTCTAGGTGGTGCCCTGCAGGCCTATTACAAAAACTGCAACTTGTTCAAAACGCGGCAGCTCGAGTTCTTACACGTACAAAAAAGTATGAGCATATAACCCCGGTTCTGTCAACCTTGCACTGGTTACCTATAAAGCATCGCATTAACTTTAAGATCTTGCTTATTACCTATAAAGCCCTACATGGTCTAGCGCCGCAGTATTTGAATGAACTTCTATTGTATTACAGTCCTGCACGTGCATTACGCTCTCAGGCGCCCTGTCAGTTGGTAATACCTAGAATTTCAAAATCAAGTGCAGGTGGTAGATCCTTTTCTTATCTAGCGCCTAAACTTTGGAATATTCTTCCCTGCACGGTCCGGGAGGCAGACACACTCTGTCAGTTTAAATCTAGACTAAAGACTCATCTTTTTAATCTTGCATACAATACTCCTCCATAATATTAATCCTCAGAGGATTTAGGCTGCATTATTTAGATCAACCGGAACCAGAAACACATCCAACAACAAATGATGTACTTGTTGCATCAAAGAGTGCAGAACAGTACTCTACTCTCAGCCAGTCTTGTCTCTTTGTTCCAAGGTTACCGCAGGATGCAGTTCATGCCCAGACCCGATGGCAGAGCTGAGAATGGGAAGCGGTGACCTGACAAGAGCTAAGAGGATAGAGCTGGATAAAGGACGCCACAACTTTGATTTTCCTACAACATTTCAAATGCTAATAGATTGTGAATGATAATCTTAAATCTATCATTTATCTTATTAAGTTTATTTTTTATTTTTATTTAGCCTTGTTGTGCAAGCACTGTTGAGCTTGTGCAGAGGCAGCAGCTTTTGCCAGAGGGGAACTGGAATCCCCTGGTTGGGCCTGGGTTCTCCTGAGGTTTTTTTTTCTCGATGGGAGTTTTGGGTTCCTCACCACCGTTTGCATATTGTTTTGCACTATCTGCCTGGCCGGGGGGGCTGCTTTAGAATTCAGAAATTAGACATAATTAATATTGCATATAAGAATTTATAGTCCGTTTAATATTTGACCTGTGGTTCTTTCTCCTTTATCGCCAATGTGTGCTTTCACTGTGTGTGTGTGCGTCTATGTCAATGTGTGTGTGTGTATGTATGTTTGCATATTGTGTGTGTGGAGCATTTGTATGTCTGTCTTTGTTGTTTTCACCTTTGTCTTGTTTTTACAGGTATATGCCTTTAGTTTTTTACTTGTATTCAATGTGTCTCATGTACAGCTGCTTTGTAACTATGAAAATTGTAAAAAGCGCTATATAAATAAAGTTGAGTTGAGTTGAGTTGAGTTGTGTGGTGGAGGTTTTTAGTTGTTCTTCAGGTTTGCAGTTTGTGGGGTTTGTTCTCTCTCCTTGCGTTCTGCATCTCCAAAGGATGGACTAGAAGAAGACTTCACCCTTAACCCATAAGTTTGTGCCAGGCTGCGGCCTCATCTTTCCAGATACAGATCCTCTGCATAAAACTGGTTCTCTATGATCACTTTCAGCCAAGATCAACTGGAGCCTTAACAAATGCATCAGGACACTTTCTTTCTTTTGATGGGCAAGACGTGCAAGTATCAAACTTAGTCTTATTAATGGATGCATAGGGCATCATTAATCCTTTTAACAAAGGTCCTTTACAAGAAGAAACTGATGTTTAGTTCAGGCTATTGATCTTCTGAATATCATATACTGCCATAATCCATGCTCCGTTCTTCTCTCTGCTTCAACTTCAACCATCTTCTAATGCTTAACTGTGTGTGTGTGTGTATGTTAGATTAGTATGTGTCTAGTCTACGTAATAAAGTCCTGTTTTATTTCACACGTGATGTTGTTTGTAGTTCATGCTCATAATCCGGAGTCCCTAAACATGCCGATTCTTGCTACCTGCTCGTAATGCTAATCGATTTCACCAAATCATGAGTTTGATCCAGATAATTATAATTGATCATCCATCCATCCATTTTCTTCCGCTTATCCGGGGCCGGGTCGCGGGGGCAGCAATCTAAGCAGGGATGCCGAGACTTCCCTTCCCTCTCTCGGATGCCGTGAGGCATCTTTGAGGGGGGGGGTTCTGTCAGGCTTTGCCTGTTGTTTTATGTTATTTTTTGGTTGGTGTTTTATTTCTCTGCTGTATTTTTTGTCCTTACAGATTTTGCTCGTCTGGTACCCTGTTAGCCTCCTTGTTTCGACTAATTACCACATCCCGCTCCTGATCGCTGTTTCTTTCTATTTGAGCTTGGCTGTGCCAGCTCTCATTGTGGCGATCTTAATTATTTGTGACTGTGTTGCTCTCGCTGTGCTTTGTGATTAACCTGTTCATATTTATCTGTAGGAACGTGGCAACCCGTGAGCTGGTTTGGATTTATTTCTCCCCATTCGGTTCTTTTTGGTTTCCGTTTACCTTTCCCGGATTTGTGGATTTTTGGTTTTCTCTGCCAGCTGTGTACCTGAGTATTTGGTCAGGAGTACCCTGCCTTTCTTTTGTTCTCTCCGTGAATAAACTGTGTTTAACCTTACCTGCAGCTGAGTCCCTTTGTGCACCGTGACAGTAAAGCAGCACAGTACTCAGGTTTTGAATGCACAGCTAAACAAGTGTGTTTTTAATCTGGATTTAAAAGTATCTACCGTTGATGAATGTCTGATGTCATCTGGAAGCAGATTCCAGCTACGGGTGGCCTAATGACTAAACGCTGACTCGCCCTGTTTTGAGTGAACCCTTGTTATCTCTAACTGACTTGATCCTGATGATCTGAGAAGTCTGATTGGTTTATATTCAATGAGCATATGTGAGATGTATTTGGGTCCTAGACCATTGAGTGATTTATAGACAATTAATAATACTTCGAAGCTGATTCTAAAAGTAACTGGTAACCAGTGTAAGGACCTGAGGATTGGAGTGATATGCTCAGATTTTTTGGTTCTGGTCAGAATCCTGGCAGCAGCGTTCTGTATGAGCTGCAGCTGTCTTATTGTCTTTTTGGGAAGACCTGTAAGGAGTCCATTACAGTAATCCACCCTGCTGGTGATGAAAGCATGGACTAGTTTCTCTAAATCTTGGCTTGAGACAAAACATCTGATTCTGGCTATGTTTCTGAGATGGTAGTAGGCTGATTTGCTTATTGCTTTGACATGACTGCTGAAACTAAGGTCAGACTCCAAAATGACCCCAAGATTTTTTACCTTGCTTTGTGTCTTTAGACCTCTTAAGTCAAGGTATGTGTTTACCTTGTTAGTTTCATCCTTGTTACCAGAAACAATGACTTCAGTTTTGTTTTTATTTAACTGAAGGAAGTTTTGACACATCCAGCTGTTAATTTCATCAATGCATTGGCAAAGAGAGTCAATAGGCCTGTAGTCATTGGGTGAGAGGGCTAGGTAGATCTGAGTGTCGTCTGCATAGCTGTGGTAGGCAATTTGGTACTTTTTCATTATTTGGCCAAGTGGGAGCATATACAAGTTGAAGAGGAGCGGAGCTAGAATTGAGCCCTGTGGAACACCACAAGTCATGGGTGTCCAGTCAGATTTATGGTTGCCTATGTTCACATAGTAACCTCTCCCTTTAAGGTATGACCCAAACCATGTAAGTACTAACCCAGAAAGCCCTACCCAGTTTTCCAGCCTATTTAGGAGTATGGTGTGATCTACCGTGTCAAAAGCAGCACTGAGATCTAGTAAAACCAGAACTGATATTTTGCCTGAATCAGAATTCAATCGAATATCATTAATTATCTTTAATAGCACTGTCTCTGTGCTATGATGCTGACGGAAACCAGACTGATAATTGTCCATGTAGCCATTTGAGTTCAAAAATTTGGTCAGCTGATTGAAGACAACCTTTTCAATGATCTTGCCTAGAAAAGGAAGATTTGAGATTGGTCTGTAGTTAGACAGTAAGGTTTTGTCTAGATTGCCCTTTTTTAGAAGAGGTTTGACAACTGATTTTTTAGGGACTCTGGGAAAGTTCCTGAGAGCAGTGAGGTATTAACTATTTTTAGGAGATCTGCTTCCAAACAGTTAAACACTCTTTTGAAAAAGGATGTGGGAAGTGTGTCAAGGCTGCAAGTTGACGCCTGAAGATACTGGACCGTTTCCTCCAGGGTTTTGAGATCAATTGTCTGAAATTCAGACAAAGTAACTAATTTCTGATGTACTGAAGTCAGACTGACCTGACTGCCGCATGGAGCTTTGGCGATTTCCATTCTGATATTACTGATCTTTTGAAGGAAAAAAGTTGCAAACTCATTGCATTTGTCATCAGACAGCATTTCCCTCGGAACTTGACTAGGGGGATTTGTTAGTCTCTCTACAGTTGCAAAAAGAGTGCGAGTGTTATTTATTGAGCAGTTTATAATGTTAGAGAAAAAATTCTGTCTGGCTTTGCCTAAGTCAACATTGAAGGCATGCAGGCTGTCTTTATAGATGTTATAGTGAACTTCAAGTTTGGTTTTTCTCCACATACGCTCAGCTTTTCTGCATGTTCTTTTCATGCTTTGTACTTCTGGTGTGTTTCTCCAGGGTGCTTTACGCCTGCCAGTCATCGCTTTGACCTTTACTGGAGCAATGGCATCGATAGCATTGTTAACTTTTGCATTAAAGCTATCGAGGAGAACATCAATAGAGTCTGCAGATATACTCGGTGACAAAGACATAGCATTCATAAATAGCTCACTGGTGTTCTCATTTATGAATCTCTTTTTTATAGAGACAGGTCTATCTTCAGTGACAGGACTGATTGATATATCAAAGAAAATACAGAAATGTTCAGACAGTGCCACATCTCTAATAATAGTGGATGAACTGTTTAGACCTTTGCTAATGTACAGATCCAGAGTGTGTCCACGATTGTGTGTGGGACCGTGCACATGCTGGATCAGATCAAAGTGTTTAAAACATTTAAAATTTCATTTGCAGTGTTGTTTTCTGTCTTGTCTACATGAATATTAAAATCTCCAGCAATAACAAAGCAGTCAAATTCTGAGGAAATAGCTCTTAGCAGTTCTGAAAAATCATCAACAAAGACTGGGGAGTATTAGGGACGTCTGTAAATAATTGTAAAAAGAATGCGTGGTGCACCTTTTAAAGCAATACTCATGTATTCAAAGGACAGGTAGTCACCAAGTAAAACTTGCTTGCAGTCAAAGAGATCTTTAAATAAAGCAGCTATTCCGCCACCTCTCCTTACAGCTCTGCAGACATTTATAAAAGTAAAGTTTGGGGGGGCAGATTCATTGAGGATTGTAGCACTACAACTATCATCTAACCAAGTTTCATTTAGAAACATGAAGTCCAGTTTGTTACTGGTGATGAGGTCATTGACCAAAAAGGATTTGTTTTTTAGTGAACGGATGTTTAAAAGTGCTAATTGAATAGTAACTGTTTTTAGTTTTTTACCCCTGTCATTCTCAGAGTGACGTGTAAAAGGTATTAGATAAGATAGCTTTGCCATACGACTGGAAAAGGCCTTAGTTTTGCGATCACTTATCAGGACAGATATAGGGAAAACTAAAGGAACAATGGGTTCCCACTTGTTCTGTAAATATTTGAGATTGCTGGTGTTATCATAGCAGGGACCCAATTCATATCAGTTACCAGTGCTCTTTGCTGTCTTGTTTAGTCCATCTCCAGCAGATGGGGGTTTGTGTGATCCCTGTCGTTGTGGCAGAGGACGGAGAGCTCTTTCAGAGGGAACAGGCTGGCCAGATTGACCCAGAGTCTTTGGTGGTTGTGGGGCCGTTGCTTTTTAGTTGAAACCTGTGGACTCGCGACAATAGAGTGGGAGAGTTTTGTTCCAGCAAATACTAGTTCCTCCAGTAATGGCTATGTTTTTTGTAATTACTCTACTTCCCAGAAAGCAAATAAATAACTTACCTCTTCCAGAAATGTTTAATATTATTTTGAATAATTGCCAAAAAACAATCAAACTAACATTTAGACAACAGAAAAAGAACAACAAAAACAAAGTCACACAATACAACAGAAACATAAAAATATAATGTAAAATACGCATGTATACGCAAACAAATAATGTCAAACAATAAACTTAAAGCAACACATAATGTAAATAGTTACACAATACAAAAAACACAGCAACAATAAACTGAGCACTAAATTCATACACTCACCTAAAGGATTATTAGGAACGCCTGTTCAAATTCTAATTAATGCAATTATGGTGGTGGTGTTAGTGTGTGGGGGATGTTTTCTTGGCACACTTTAGGCCCCTTAGAGGCAATTGGGCATCGTTTAAATGCCATGGCCTACCTGAGCATTGTTTCTGACCATGTCCATCCCTTTATGACCACCATGTACTCATCCTCTGATGGCTACTTCCAGCAGGATAATGCACCATGTCACAAAGCTCCAATCATTTCAAATTGGTTTCTTGAACATGACAATGAGTTCACTGTACTAAAATGGCCCCACAGTCACCAGATCTCAACCCAACAAAGCATGGGCGTAAATCCCGGGGGGGTCGGAGGGGACAAGTCCCCCTCTATCCGAGAGTTGTCCCCCCCTCGATCAATTAAACTCGCATTCGCTATCATCATAAATATATTTATGTTTACCTAAACTAATTGTGTAATTAGAAGAAAATACAAACGAAAAAAATAAGTTTAGAGTTCAAACAACTGTTGAGTTCCCCCTCCCCTCCCTCTCACAGTGGTTTGGCCCACTGCCTGCTCTCCACGTTCATCTCACCTGCGCTTTGCGCAACACGTCAAGTCAGGTAAGCGGCTAAGTTCATCTGCGGTTGTTGAACTCCAGTAAGAAGTCTATTTTATTCACTTTAAATGAAGTGATTCTCTTTAATGTATTTAATGCTGATTCATTAATAAACGAGTTGTTGCAAAAAATGCTGATTACTGATGTATTTTACCATGAATCTGCTATGTTTACGATTAAAACGTTACTTAGCTAGTAAACATTAGCTAGTTAACGTTAGCTTGTTACATAGGACGTCACAAACTGCAACTTTACACGCCGAAGCCGTTCCCCTTGCATTGATTTGTTTTCGGTTGACATGGCATGATCTGAACATTAACCGCAACAATCACCGATTCTGCAATGCAGGTAGCGTGTCACACCCAGCCGCGAACATACTGGGTACAATATTGTGCGTTGGCACTATATTTATCGTCCACAAAAGGTGCACAGCTTTTATTCATCTGTAGAAGGTCGTTTTCTCAGCATCTATTTTGTGTGCGGCGGATAAGATAAACATTCCGTTTACTGAAACTCGGGCGATTCATTAACGAGCACAACCCAGAATTGAAGCATCTGTCACTGTTTCTGACTGTTTATTTGGCTAAACTAACATGAATAAAGTTTGTTGGCGGAGGCATTGCACTACATGGGGAAAATAACAACCACTCATTAATGTCGACGGTAACTTTTTCAGACGATGTTGCAGCAAAAATCAAGATAAAAGTGACTCATTGTCAACATGTAGTATCATGGTGTTAGAATGTAAAATTCTCAATGTCCCCTACAAAATATTATTCTATGGTTGAAAAGTGTAGTCGACGGAACACACAGAGTTTACTGGCCAGGAGACAAAGTTTGACACAGACACAAGAGTCTAGTTCAATCAGAGTCCAATGTTTATTTGTATGAGGACTAATATTTATAAGATTAAAAGGAGGTGTCATAAAAAACCACAAGGGTGGAAAAAGACAAGACTTGATGTTTAGTCTCATTCCTCCTCAGAACGATCAGATATGATTATAACTACGTACTAAGCATCAAAACACATCAATTCACATCATTAGGAGCCTTGAGATGGAGACCGATAGTCACTCAGGTCAGTACGACTCTCAACTAGGTTTAAACAACAGGAAAGTAAGGCCCATATTAGGGTGAAGGAAGCTTATACTAATCTGAATGAATACGTATGATAGACAAATGTTCTATTAGACACAGATGATATATTTAAAGAGGACAGGACGAAATCCAGATTCTCACAATGGCCACTTTCAGACCAACAGTCTTACAAGCAGTCCTGTGTCCCTTTAAAGAACAAAATATAGAGCAGAAAAAAGGTTAATACAAATCTTTAATAAAAGGATATTTGCAATTGCGTATCTTTGTGTGGTTTTCTGGTTTGCAAGCTGTTCTTTGAGGTAAGGGATCAATCACCGTGATTAGTAATGAAAACATAACAAAATCATTCATCCTCAATAAAAACAAAAACATAAACATAATTATATCTACTCTTCATCATCTTCCGTGCCAATCTCAATTACCGAATCGTCAAACCCATTATCTCTTTCCATTTCATTGTCACGTTCATCAACATTTCTTGGTCCTTCTATCACCGGTATTGGTTCTATCATTGTGGATGTGGGCAACTTCTATTGTCGTCTTCACTGAGTTAAGAAGATCTGGGCACAATAAGGGCTTCGGTAATTGTGCACCCAGTATAAGAATTGATATCTAAGAATTCCATAGGAAATTTGTCCTTAGGATAACAATTTTTCCTTGGTCTTTTTAGAATAAAATTTGGCCCTCAATGCACATCAGGGGAAGCTAAGGAGTCAGCACTGTTGGCTCAATGGGCCTTCTACCTTCTTGCTTTGGGTGGCCCCCACCTCATGAAAGGTAGTTCTTTCCTCAGCTTAGTCAGTGCTTTCTCCACCCTGAGGTGTAGTAAGGTGAATCCCCTGTTGAGATTCTATGTTAAATTGGAGCTTGCCTGCTCTCCTGAAGAACACAACTTCAATCTGGAAGCGTGTATCCACTGTGGCTGGTAGTCCGTCAGAACTCCTGTTCGTGTAACGGCAATCACAGTCGCAGGTCCGTGGTACTTTGGTTCTCCAACCTTTGTTGGTTTCAGACTCCTCACAAAGACTTTTTGTCCTGGAACAAAGTTATGAGTAGGCTGCTCTGAGGGAAGAGCAAGGCACAAAGAAACATCAGTACATATAGAATTTAACTTTTCGACTAGGGAAGTCACTTAGTCCTCCGGGATCAGCTACAGATCACCTAAAAAAGAAATGACTGCGCAGCCATTGACCCACGGGGTCGGGAAAGGTCTACCCATTAGTATTTCAAACGGCGACAATTTTGTCGTGGAAGATGGAGTCATTCTTATTTCTGCCAAGACTGCGGGCAACAAATCAACCCACTTTCTTCCTGTTTCAAGTACCGCTTTTGTTAGTCGTGTTTTCAGTGTTCGGTTGCTTCTTTCCACGACTGCTGCACTTTGCGGATGATAAGGAATATTAAAATGTCAATCAATAGACAACGCTTTTGATAAGAGCTGTTACCTTTGACTTAAAACTCGTCGCTTTGTCAGATTCTATGGTGACTGGTCTAATATCTCCTTCGTTAAGATATTTACCACTGTTTTGGCGTCCTCTTTTGCCCTTCAGGACACTTTGAGAATCGATCAATAATTACCAAATGAATTTCAGATTACCTATCGGCGGCTTGGGCTGCTACCTTTGCCGCTTCATCAGCCCTTTTGTTGCCTACAGCCAGTTTATCGTCCCCCCGAAGCGTGACCCTTGACCTTTACGATGGCCACTTCGAGTGGAAGCTGAACTGCTTCAGTTAACTGTCCTATCCGATTTACATGTGCTATTTTTGAAAAACTCCACGCATACTTACAGTCTGTGTTGTTAATTGTTACTCTCTTTCCTGTCATCAGCTCACAGGCCCGTATTAATGCTATCAACTCTGCTGCTTGAGCTGAATTTTAGTCTAGAGCAAAAGCTTCTTTTACCTCTCCTGTATCGGAAATTACAGCATAGCCACAGAGGTAGACACCGTCAGAGGGCTTTGAACAAGACCCATCAACATAAATGTGTTCTCCCCCCTCTAGGGGCGTATCCAACAGATCGAACCTAGAAGAGTAAGAGGTGGTCAGTTCAAAGATGCAATCATGTTCAACATTAAAATCTGCCATGTCTACCGTACCCAAAATACCCAGCAAAGCAGGATTAATGTTTCCTGTCGGTTGAATGCTAAGATTTTTCGTTGCCAGCTGAGTAGCCTCGTAACCCGAGCGCCGTTGCGCTGTCATGTGTTGTGTTTGCATGTTGTGTAAAATTGCACCTAAAATTGATGGGATGCATACAATGTTAAAGGGTGTGACAGCACAGTTTTCTCAGCCACCTGTACAATCAGAGCATCTGCAACCACAGCACGAAGACATGCTGGCATACCTGTGACTATGTTATCTAACTTCTTAGACAGATATGCAACTGGCCTATATATTGAACCATGCTCTTGCAATAGGACCCCTAAAGCTGCACCCACCATCTCCCCAACATGCAAGTGAAAAGGTTTGGTGTAGTCTGGCAGGCCCAATGCTGGTGTGGTTGTGATGGCTGCTTTCAAGGCATTGAAATGTTCATCTTAGTTTTGACCCATTGCAGTTTCTCTTTCGAAGCTTTGAAAATTGTTTCAGCAAGTAAATGGCAAACAATTACAGATGCTTGTTTACAGTCCTCCTCCGTCGCCCCCGACACGAGGATGTCATCTGCAAACTGAAGAAAACAAACTGATGAAAGCAGATCAGTCATTTTGGCCAGAGTTCTGTGCACTGCTGCAGAAAAGACAGCGGGTGAATCTACGTAGCCCTTTGCAAGGCCTTTCCACGTATATTGTTGTCCTTTAAATGTAAATACTAACAAAGGCTGAGTATCTGGTTGTACAGGTACAGAGAAAATAGCTGCACACAAATCAATTACAGTGAAATACTTGTGCGAATGTGGCACAGCTCTCACTATAGGATTAATTGGTGTGTTGTATGGTGAATGTGTGTGTTCGAGGACCCCCTGCTTGACAAAATTTTCAATTAAAGGCGTAATACCTTCTTCCTTATAATTCGATAAAGGGTATTGTTTAATGTAGACAGGTTTGTTAGTTTTCAGTTTAGCCCTGTAAGGGTCCATATCAATGAACCAGTGTCATCTTTGAACTGAGACCATAACAAAGGGTTTATCATGGAGTCTACCCGTGTAGGCATGCTGCACCCGGAAACAGGCGATTGTGAACCGCTTGGCTGTCCACCTGTTGGCAAAGGATCGACGGATGCCTGTAGACTAGACAGAAAAGAAAAAACAACCTTGTTATCAGTAAACTTAATATCCATGCCTAGTTTGTGCATCATATCACGACCTAAGAGATTTAGTGGAGCTCCTGGAATAATTGTGAATCTGTGAAAAAATGGTTTAATACCAAAGGCTTTAACCTGTAATGGAGGTGTGACAGTACAAGCAATGTCAGTTCCGGAAATTCCCACAGAGTGAATAATTTGATATACTAATAATAAAAAGAACTTTGTTCAGTGTTCCTCTTTTCCGGATAGCCTGTAAACATAGCATTCATTATGTCATTATTTAATGGCAATTTAGAATCTTCAATCCATGCTTTTCTAAAAACACACGAAAAATTGAGCAGCTGATTCTCTCGCTGCCTGTGTGGTGCTTTCTGCAAGAGATAAGACCTGTTGACTCCATAGACATTTATCAAGAAACACTCTTATCTGTGTAAAAAACATTTCAACATTAGCAGAAGTTTCCCAAAACAACTCATGTGGGTTTGCAGCCGTACCGCTGTAAAAAAAGGGTTTTTATCATTGTCAATAGATAATGTTTTTTATATAATAATTTCTTCATTTACATCTTTCTTTAGTGTTCTTAACAACACCGCTCGGAAATCTCTTCCTGTAAAATGTGAATATTTTGTGTGCGTTTGTAAAATTGACACATACTTTCCCGCTTCCTGTGGGGAAGCCAAACTTTTACAGATCGCCTCCATATCAGCCATTCGTAAGGGTCTAACATTTAGCGTATTTCCAGCCCTCACCCAAACCATTGAATTTTTCGGGTTTGTAATTATGTTAGGTTTAACAATGCATTTTTTCGGTTTTACCTCGACTGTTTGTTCTTGACCTGTAATGTTAAGTTTTGCGGAAACGGTATTACCTCTGATGATTGGTTTAACCGACAGAGTGGGCGCAGAGGGTGCAGTCTGACCTTGGCTAGGAGCCTGGTAAGAAGGCGGCTTTTCTAATGGCCACAGATTGTGACTTGCTGCATATGCAACCATTTTTGTCTATCCGGACCCTGGTCCCAAACCTTCCTCATCTCTTTCCATACGGCATAAGCTTTATTCATGTATGGATAATCCCACATTGGGTCTCCCCACCCTTCTTTTACCAGGCTCTTTGCCAAAAACATACACTCATCAGAAAAGGAACCTTCCCTCGGGTAGGGAATATCAATTTGCGGTTTTATTCCCTCCGACCATCCTGTGAGATTGCTAACATATGGATTTGCATAAAATCCCTGATTATTTCTATCCATACATGCGACAGGCGTTTCGCCCGGCAGTGGCTTTGAAGCAGAATTCCCCATCTTACACTCCAAACAAGTTAGTGATAAAGACAGTACAGACAAAACAAAGATAAACCCTCGTGTTCAATCGACCAAAAGTTTCAACACTACTGCATGTATTATATTGTGATCAGAGGTGGATATTAAATTCACCGTCCTTTTCCTGATAACAATATTTCAATATGTCATGCAGTAACAGGGAAATCTGCAATAAATTATTCTTTTTTTAGAATAAACTCTAATAAATTTTGTTAACAAAGCACTTTCTCTGAGAAGCCAACACCACGATCCAAAATTACAGTGTGATCAGTACTGCAAAACCTTTCATATTCTTACGTTAATAATTATTTTACTAATTACTGTTGCCAGCCGCATTGTCACAACAATGGGAAAGCGAATTCCCACTAACATGAATTGAAAAAAACCTATTTCGTCCCACGAAATATTAAACCACAAGAATCCTACAGGGTAAGCGTTTTATTTCTCTAAGCCAGAAAAAAAACTGTATAGAAGAAAAAAACACTCACCCTTTTCCTGTAGGTCTGTGCCCGATCGTCAGGTGCGCTTTCCTCAGTATGCTTTGGCCTCTTGGTTCTAAGAGAGAAGAGAGCCTCTTCATCTCCTCATAGACGAGCCCCCAACTGTTAGAATGTAAAATTCTCAATGTCCCCTACAAAATATTTTTCTATGGTTGAAAAGTGTAGTCGACGGAACACACAGAGTTACTGATCAGGAGACAAAGTTTGACACAGACACAAGAGTCTAGTTCAATCAGAGTCCAATGTTTATTTGTATGAGGACTAATATTTATAAGATTAAAAGGAGGTGTCATAAAAAACCACAAGGGTGGAAAAAGACAAGACTTGATGTTTAGTCTCATTCCTCCTCAGAACGATCAGATATGATTATAACTACGTACTAAGCATCAAAACACATCAGTTCACATCATTAGGAGCCTTGAGATCGAGACCAATAGTCACTCAGGTCAGTACGACTCTCAACTAGGTTTAAACAACAGGAAAGTAAGGCCCATATTAGGGTGAAGGAAGCTTATACTAATCTGAATGAATACGTATGATAGACAAATGTTCTATTAGACACAGATGATATATTTAAAGAGGACAGGACGAAATCCAGATTCTCACACATGGGTAGTGTGTTTTTATATTTTCTCCTGTCTTCAAAACAAAGACAAAAAATATATAAATGGAAAAAAGCTTTATTGTTCACATTTATTACAGTATGTGACAGTTCAGTTATAATATGACTGTTAGTCTGCATGATGAACCTATAAACCTAATGCAAATTGTCGCTCAGTGTCGTAGCAAGTCAAATTTTGACTGTATTATTTGCGTCCCCTTCAAATTTTGCACTTGAGAAATGTTAAATGCATTGTCCCCCCTACTGTCAAATGAGATTTTCGCCCATGCAACAAAGCATCTTTGGGATGTGGTGGAACGGGAGCTTCATGCATCCCACAAATCTCCATCAACTGCAAGATGCTCTCCTATCAATATGGGCCAACATTTCTAAAGAATGCTTTCAGCATCTTGTTGAATCAATGCCACGTAGAATTAAGGCAGTTCTGAAGGTGAGAGGAAAGCGTAAAACATGTCCGGGCCCGGTCCTCTCTCTTGGACGGTGCAGTCGCTCATTCTCTTATATGCTCCCAATCTCCTACTTGATTCGAGACCGGTGCGCGCACAGCTGCCGCTCATTAACAATTACTCACCGGTCTCGAACCAAGGTCTCGCCCCGTCTACTCCACTACAAGCGCTTTTTACAATTTTCCATGTTACAAAGCAGCTGTACATGAGACACATTGAACACAAGTAAAACAACACGAAAGCACTGTCCAACGCCATGAAGCGACACTTGGCCAATTGGAGACCGTGATGGAGAAGCATTCCCAACTACTGGCGGATCTCACCTCATCCATGCGACAGTTCTTCGACAGACTGGTTCCTACTACGGAAGCCTCTCCCGCTGCCAGACTGGCTTCTATAACAAGCCCTCAAGTGCCAGCTCCACAGGCTGAGCCTCGTTTACCCCCTCCTCAGCGGTTTGCTGGGGATTCTGCGGCCTGTCGGGGGTTCCTCACCCAGTGCTCTCTTACCTTCGAGCTCCAGCCATCTTCATTTCCCTCGGATCGGGCCAGGATTGCTTTTTTGATGACCCTCTTGACGGGTAAGGCTCTTACCTGGGCTTCGGCCGTGTGGGAGGCACAAACCAAGTTTTGCTCTAGCTACTCGGCTTTTGAGAATGAGTTCAGGAGAGTTTTTGACCATCCTGCTAGCGGACGAGAAGCGGCAAAGCGGCTGCTGGTTCTCCATCACGGCAGTCGCAATGCTGCTGACTACGCCATCGAGTTTCGAACCATCGCTGCAGAGAGTGGCTGGAACCAAGAGGCTCTGGTGACCTGTTTTATAAATGGTCTTTCCGAGACTCTACAGGATGAGCTTGCCCCACGTGACCCAACCGACGATCTCGAGGCTCTCTTCGACTTAGTGATCCGGCTGGATAATCGTATGAGAGAGAGGAGTCAGAGACCTCTCTGCCCAAGTCGATTATTTATTCCGGACCAGGTAGTACACTCACCACCTCTCGCAGATCCTAAGGAGCCCATGCAATTGGGTAGTACCCGTATCTCTCCAACTGAACGTGACCGCTGCATGAGAGAGCGTGCCTGTCTCTACTGTGGTCAACATGGACACTTCAGAGAGGCATGTCCGGATCTTTCGGGAAACGCCCGCCCCCGAGCAGAGCGAAGGAGACTGTCTCGGGAATAGGCTATATTCACTCTCCTTCAAACTCAGGGTTGTTCTTACCCGTCACCCTCACTTGGAGCGACCAGAAACGGCAGGTAAAGGACCTAGTGGATTCGGGCGCTGCGGGCAACTTTATGGATCTAGACTCTGCCAGGGAGCTTTAGATTCCTAACGAGCTCCTTCCTTCACCTCTGGTCGTCACAGCTGAGGATGGGAGACCCCTGGGCCCTGGGAGAGTCACTCACCTCACTATCCCACTCACCCTGTCCATTAACCAGCACCAGGAGGAGTTATGTCTCCACCTGATAAAGTCACCCGAGTTTCCGGTCATCCTGGGATACCCCTGGCTCCTCAAGCACAACCCCATTTTGGACTGGATCTCAGGTACGGTTTCGGACTGGGGCCCCAATTGTAAAACCTCTTGCTTCTCTTACGTCACTTCCGCTTCTGATCTCGAGTCCCTAGACCTGTCTCAAGTCCCGAGTCATTATCATCACCTCAAGATGGTCTTCAGTAGGAGAAAGGCCAATACTTTACCACCCCACCGTCCTTATGATTGTGCCATTGAGCTTCTTCCAGACACCTGTCCTCCCCGTGGTCGCATCTTCTCACTGTCTTCTCCTGAAAGAGAGGCCATGAACTCTTACATAGAGGAGGGCCTGGCTACTGTTATCATCCGCCCTTCTACTTCCCCGGCTGGCGCTGGATTCTTTTTTCAGGCAGTCGGCGGTCCCCCTGAAACAATTTCAGAGGCTCCTGGGACTCATGGCGTCTTCTGCGGGGGTAATACCCATCGGATTGATGCACATGAGACCACTTCAGCACTGGCTACAGAGTCGAGTTCCGAGGACGGCGTGGCACACCGGCAGCAGGCGTATGGTGGTAACTCCTGTCTGCCGACGCACCCTAACCCCATGGTCTTCCATGACCTTTCTCCGAGCGGGAGTTCCCCTCGGGCAGGCTACGAGGCACGTCGTGGTGACGACAGATGGGGTGCAGTGTGCAACGGGCACGCAGTAGCGGGGCGTTGGACGGGCCCCTGTCTGCGCTGGCATATCAATTGCCTAGAGTTGGGGGCTGTGCTGCTTGCGCTGAGAAGGCTCCGACCTCTAGTGCAATGCCAGCACATACTGGTCCGCCTGGACAGTACGAGAGCCGTAGCGTACATCAATCGCCAGGGTGGCGTACGCTCACAGCAGCTAACACAACTTGCCCGACGCCTCCTCCTGTGGAGTCAGAAGGTGATCCACTCCCTGCGGGCCACGCACATCCCAGGCGTACTGAAGCAGACAGCCGACACGCTCTCTCGTAAGTACACGCCATGCGGAGTGTGGCGACTCCACCCCCGTGCAGTCCAGCTTATTCGGGTGCGGTTCGGACAGGCACATATAGACCTCTTTGCCTCCCGCGACACCACCCATTGTCCGCTTTGGTAAGCCCTTACCTCGGCACGGATGCCCTGGCGCACAGCTGGCCGCGGGACAAGGAGAAGTACGCTTTCCGCCCAGTGAGCCTCCTTGCACAGACACTTTACGTACTGGCCCAACCGCAGTTGATTTCTCGGAACTGATGCTCTTGACAACAACTCACCCCTGGCCCATTCCCCTGACAGAGGACCTGCTCTCTCAGGGGATGGGCACTTTCTGACATCCCAGGCCAGACCTCTGGAACCTCCATGTCTGGTCTCTGGACGGGACGAGGAGATCCTGAGCAGGTTACACCCCGCTGTGGCTGAAACCATTGCACAGGCCAGGGCGCAATCCACTAGGCGGTTATACGCCTACAAATGGTGCCTCTTCTCATCCTTGTGTCTCTCCCAAAGAGAAGACCCTAGAGATACTCGGTCGGGATCGTGTTGTCCTTCCTACAAGAGAAATTGGAGACTAACATCTCCCCTTCCACACTGAAAGTGTATGTAGCCGAAATTGCCTCTCATCACAACTCAGTAGATGGAAAGTCTCTAGGGCAGCGAGACCTGGTCACCAGGTTCCTAAGGGGCGCGAGAAGGCAGAACCCGCCTCGTCTCCGCTCCGTACCCTCTTGGGACCTTAACGTGGTCCTTGGGGGCCTATCTGGGCCCCCCTTCGAGCCCCTTGAAGCTTCCGATCTTCCTCACCTAACGAGTAAGACAGCTCTTCTGGTGGCGCTCGCCTCCTTCAAGAGGGTAGGGGACCCGGATTGCCTTGAATTCGGCCCTGGTAGCTCTCACGTTATCCTGAGACCCAGGCCCGGATAGGTGCCCAAAGTTCCCACTACTCCCTTTCGGGACCAAGTGGTGAACTTGCAGGCGCTCCCCATTGGGGAGGAAGACCCAACCCGGTTCGTGTTGTGTCCAGTACGCGCACTGCGCCTCTACTTAGACCGCACACAGAGCTTCCGCAGCTCTGTTCAGCTCTTTGTCTGTTTTGGAGGACAGCAGAAGGGGAAGGCTGTCTCCAAGCAGAGATTAGCGCACTGGATCGTAGATGCCGTTACGACAGCATACCGGTCACAGAATCTCCCATGTCCATTGGCGGTTACGGCTCACTCCACACGGGGTATAGCCACCTCATGGGCACTGGCGTCTCTAGCAGACATTTGTAGAGCTGCGGGTTGGGCTACGCCCACCACCTTCGCAAGGTTTTACAACCTTCGCGTAAACCCGGTGTCAGCCCACGTCATACGTGGCGACATCTAGGATTGGCATCCGAGAGGGCCTATGCCTGCGAAAGCACCTTCCCACCCTCCAACAGGTTGGGTCAGTGTGCTATCTACCTTTTCTACTTACCCAAACACACGGCTAAGAAAGTTGGTACCTCACCAACCTTCCTTCTTACCCAGACACTGGTTAAGAACAGGCATTCCATCCATCACTAAGTAAGCACCCCCTGGGGGGTTGGCTGGGCCGGGATACCTTATGATACCTATCGCAGACAGTTCTAGCCAGACCTAGTGCTATCAGACGCAGTAACACCCCCTCCGTGGGTTGTTCCGTCTGGTATACCCTCATGACAATGGTTCCCACACATGGTAACCCATGAGCTTCCCCAGGTGGGCCTCCACCTCGCGGTTAACTACCCAGTCCGCACATTCCATGCGTTCTCCTCCAAGGACAAGACCATACCTATATCCACCATATTCCTCCCCACGGGTAGGAGGTGGCCTCTGCAGCGCTTCTCTGATTAAGAGTTGCACTCACCCGGTGTAAACCCGAGCCGTACGGCCTCTCGCCAGTAGAGAGCTAAGGCCCCGTCCGTGAAAGGTTACCGGTCAGTGCTGTACCCATCTTTCTCTAAGAAAGCTCTGGAACCCCCCGACCCCCACACTGGAAGGTTACAGTTTTCAAGAAAGCTTCGAGCTGACACGCCCAGGCTTGTTACTGCCACTTCGGTGAGATTGTGAGGCGATACAGCGTTGTGGCGTTTTCCATAGGTAACTCCATCTGTCGTTCTCGACACAACGTCTCGTTCCCTCCATCAGAGAAATGAGGTTAGATTAGATTAGATTCAACTTTATTGTCATTACACATATACAAGTACAGTGTAACGAAATGTAGTTTAGGTCTAACCAGAAGTGCAATTAGCAGGTGCAGATATACAGTGTGAATAAATACAGAATACAATTTTAGGGAAATACTATACAAATGTTGTATGAAAATATGACAGTCGGTATGTGCTATGAACAATATATACAGAAGGCTATATACTGTGAACATTAATGTATCGGTGGTTATGAACAAATAACAATATAGACAATACAATAGTGCAAGTGACTTAAGTGTGCATTAATTACAGACATTAGCTGTTAAAGTTGCAGTGCAGTACATGAGTTAATGCAGTTATTGAAGTTATAGTGCAATACATGAGTAGATGCAGATAATACAGTTACAGTGTATTAGATGAGTTAGTGCAGTTATTGAAGTTACAGTGCAGTAGATGCGTTAATGCGGTATTAAGGTTACAGTGCAGTAGATGAGTTAATGCAGTTATTGAAGTTACAGTGCAATAGATGAGTGGATGCAGTTAGTTATGCAATAAATGCAATAGATGAGTTACAGTGCAGTAGATGAGTTAAAGCAGTTATGAAAGTAGTTTATTAGTGCAAATGAGCATTCAGTGTAATATTCCTGGTGTGCAAGTGAGCAGTATAGAGTGCAAATGATGCTATGTGTGTGTAAACAGTCCGGTAGAGCAGATACATGAAGTACTGGTGTGTACAGTTCAGTCATGGATGCAGCCCTGTTATGCAATGTAAACAATGTAGTAGCAGCATTAAAGTTAAAGTTACGAGGGTTAGTGGAATCAGTGGGGAACAGAGTTCAATAATGAAACAGCTCTGGGAAAAAAGCTGTTTCCTAGTCTGCTGGTTCTTATCCGGAGGCACCTGAAGCGCCTACCGGAAGGCAGGAGAGTAAACAGTCTATGAGCGGGGTGAGAGGAGTCCTTGAGAATGCTGCGAGCTCGACGCAGACAGCGTTTCCTCTGGATGTCCTCAATGGAAGGGAGTGTAGTCCCTGTGATGCGCTGGGCTGTTTTCACCACCCGCTGCAGTGCCTTGCGCTCAGCAACAGAACAGTTCCCGTACCAGACTGTGACACAGTTGGTCAGGATGCTCTCTATCGTGCAGCAATACATACGTAACCAAGACGTTATGTTTCTGAGCAAAAATATCGTGGCCAAACTTAATGATATTAGTTTACCCGGCAACCTCTGACTAGATCAGAACTGACCGTTTTGTGTCCGTGAGATCCATGAACCTGGCCAGCGTGAGACTCTGTGCGACTGCAGGTCCCAATCGAAAGAATAACTCTAAATGATAAATATTAAAGTATGGAGATTTATAGATAATTTAACTCTAATCAACATATACATTTGAAACATTATATAAGTTATTATATATTGTTATATTCAAATTGGAGTCAGATCGGTCTTAACCATAGAGTCATATAAATTGAACTTAATTGTAACAGTTCTTAAATAACTTCATGTAGAAATCACTGAGGAGAAGCAGAACACGAGATCCCTTCAACCACACTATTGGATTTCGTCGTTGGGCCAATGGGTGGTCTTTTACAGTGTGCTCACAGCTGATTCCTACAATCAATCACACCACCAGCCCCGCCTCACGGCTCCTGACACGCCTTCCTGACCACAACATCCTTTTACATGAATAAGTTTGTGGTTCGGTGGGGCTGATGGGTTGTAAACATCTGGATCAATTTCTCTAAACAAAACGACAATTCACTGACAGATTCACATCACTGACACAATATCAATAAAAGTGATAATATTAACCTGCGTGACTATTGATATTGTGTTAATACTACACACAGAATGATAATAGTGAATTAATATTAGTGTCATGTATCTGTTTGACAGCTTCGATCCTACTAGCTGATGTTTGTGCACAGAAGAGATTTAATGGTTATAACAGGACTTGTATTGGTTTAAATGTCAATTCTAAAGGTGTCTACTGCTATGTGATGGATTCTATTGGTGGAATCCTATTGGAGTAATTACCAAAACACATTTCAAGGAGGTTTTTAATGGTTCATATGGTATTTTAAAGGAAACTATTAGAATTTCTCCGCAGGGTAAATATGAATTTGACTGACAGAATCAATTGACATTTTTCGAATACATTTCTTTGTATTCAACAGACCAGTAAATGATGTAAATCATTTAAACAACAGCAAAAACACGTTCTGAAGTAACCCGCCCGGCCCAACATTCACAATTAAAACAGATTCATTCTCATTCCTTGATTTTTACTAACTTAACATCCTGGTTTTTATTTTTGTTATGAGTTCGTTCACGTCACCGTCCAGTTCGAGGTTTAGTTCAGGAGTGAGTTGACATGTGTGACACACGCACAGCACTCGTGCTCGTTATTCAGTGTATTGACACAGTAAAGCTGATCATGTTTATCAGGTGAGGTGGAGGGAGGAGTCACATGACGTCACCGCAGTGATCGCTGTACTCGCGCGACGCGGAAGTGGGCTGAGGATTTCTCCCAGAATAAGGACGCGGTACGTCATCTTTATTTTCTAATACTCTATTAGTGCTGTTATCGGTGTTGATTGAATCTGTACATTCTACTAATTCTGTTTACTTTTACAACAATAAGTTTCTAAAAGAACTTGTTTGTTCATTTGTAACTGCCTAAGAAGAGTTTATACCATTCGTTTTAGTTGTTTTTATAAGGTACGTATCATTATTATCTTATTCACAGCAGGAGTTTGTCCTGATCTAACAGTTAACATCAGCACGTGATCATATTGAATATGTATTTGTGTTATTTGTATATATATTTATATATGTGTGTGTCCGCGCGTGTGTGTGTGCGATCATTTACAGTCAGAAGCACAGGTTGTTTTAATTCTTTATGGAGATATAAAGCAGGTTGAATAAGTGTTGTTGTGTTGTGTCTATACTGTATGTATAAATAGAGCAGAATGAATATCTCTTTTGTGTCACATTGACGTATAAAGCAGTGTGATTAACTGTTGTGTATTCTGGGCGTTTTCCTATGTTGTCTCTGATAAGATGAAGTTGGAATGCAAGGTTAGAAATCAAGATAAAATGACAGTATAACTAACTACATATATACATGGAACTTTAATGTAGTAAAATAGTTTAGCAAACAGTCAGTTATTATTATTATTAAATAACATGTAACAAACGCACTTGAGAATGTCAATGGTCTGTGTTATATTTCTTGACATTCACTGAAGTTTTCTGAATATTCTGAATCAAAGAGCAATTTCCATGATTGTGTTAAACAGTGTTGTGTGCCTGTTTACTTCACAAACAAGCTTAGGCCTAAAACTGTTGTCAGAATAATCCTATTCATATTTCAGTCAGTCCAAAAATGTTTCAAACACGAAATAGTTTCTGCAACACAAACACATCTTTGAGAAAGTAAAGGGAAATCCAAACACATTTAACATGCCACAATCACGTGACCTGTGGAAACAGTCTGGTGACATCATACAGCTCATCTATATCAACAGTATTGTTATGAATAATCATCATGAGATTCAGCAGTATTTGTAGTACACACATGACACACAGAGTCTATCGCTCGTCTTCTGTAAATAAAGAAATAATTCTTGTGTTTTGTGCAGATCAGTTGGAAGAGACAAACATGTGGCCAAATCAAGGTGAGATTTTGTTTTAATGTACTTTATATAAATGAACAAATCAATTCTGGATGGGTATCAGTCCATACAGACATCTTTTGCTGGATGGGGAGTGGCGGGACCGATCGAAAATCCTACTGTGCGTTACCGGTGAATAATATTATTAAGCTTCAAGAAGGATGAACTATTGTGAAACCACCGTTAGAGTTTTCATGCGCTGTATCACTCCATTCTGTGACAGTCAGGACGCTTCTCTTTCCAAGATGTTCCAATGTTTCCATCATTCTGCATCATCACTAGATGATAGTCGAGGGTTTTGTTTGAAAGGATTGTATTTAGGTGGAGTTGATTAAAGCACCGGACGCGGTCTGAGTGAAAGGTGTCACTCACACACAATAAAGTCCATAACACTTTGAGTCCGAAATTTCCGCAAGTTAAAAAATAAATACGACCTCACGATGTGTCAATCACATACACACTGTCTCCCATATTTTCGAACATCTGGAAACCCGACTGGGTTCGATTTTCTGCGTTTTTTGCATCCATAGGAAGCATTTTGAGAGGCGTTTTGACAATTCAGAGACACTGTACAAACCAGCGCCGGTTACGAAAAAACACAATCAAAAGTTCGGACTGTATGTGCAAAGACACGTTTTTAAACCTCTGATCTAAAGGCTCAGTAAACTGTTGCAATGATGCAATGCACTTCATGTAAATCTCCCTTGTCTTTGTGACGCTTTAGCCGCAGATGCGTTAAGCTGGTTATTTTGTGCCCGGGAGAAGCATGGATGTAAATAGGCGGATGCATTAAGCTCATCATTCTGCACCCGGGATGTGCATGAGCCCTTTTTTGCCACTTTACATTAGAGCAGTGACTTTATGAGCGTGTTTTTACTCTGGAAAAAATGACTGCGCTACATTATAAAGCATATCATATGTTCTCTCAACTTTATAGTTTTGTTCAAAACTATAAAATACATGTTAGTTCTGGCAGGTCACGTAAGTCAAGCTGCTATCAGCTGATCCTCATCTACCTATAGCAATATGATGCTGTCACGGCTTCCGTTTAAAGTTCCTTCAGCTATCAGCAGCTTATGACCCTCCTCCTTCCCCAGCTCCACCTCACATTTACAGTCAAGACTCCACTCCTGATATTCCTTTTCATCACTCTCATATACCTTATAAAATGTGATACACTTCAATGTTATGAAGAACAAATGACATCTGTTTGTTCTGTTATGTTCACATTATTTCTGGGCTTCCTCCTCTTATTCATGACTGCGTGAAAATGTATCTATATATTTATTTATCTTATCTATGGCTGCACAGATGTGCGCGGAGTATTTGATTGTACAATCTAAACTGTAAGGTAGTTGTCAATCATTTTTTGACCATAGTGAACCTGACAGAAGTACTTTCGAGTTTCTTCAGATGTGTGAGCTAAAATTCATAACATTTCAGGTCTAGAAATAAAAATGTTATGAACCACTCACCAAAAGTTTTGTTTTGCTATGATAAACAGGACCTCATCCACCCAATCCTGCATTTCCTCCATCTGTAAACCCAGCATATCCAGCAATGCCCATTCCACAGTATCCACCCGGACAGAACCCTGCGTATCCACCTGGGATGAATCAACCTATGACCATCCCGTACATGACACCCAACCATCATCCCTTTCCTACTGCTCCTCCTGGCCCATGTCCACCATACCCTGGAGCAGCAAACCAGATACTCGTCCCAGTGCCGGGAATGGACGTGCATGGTCATAAGAAGCACAAGAAGATGAAGAAAGACAAGAAAGACAAGAAAGAGAAGAAAGAGAAGAAAGGTCATAAGGAACATAAAAATAAGAAACATGGCAAGGTAAAATTGTTGACAGGGAATGTTACAGAGTTCCGTACACATATTTAATGCAAAGGGAGGTCATCATGTGACTCTTGTGTTCTTGTCCTGTGTCCTGACTTACTAACATCTAATGACGGTCTAAGCATCTTTTGACATTGAGAAGTGATGTTGTTCGTGTTTGTGTTGCAGCATTCGTCCTCCAGCAGCAGCAGTGATTCTGACTGACACCACACACATCAGTGTTTTCATTTCTGAATGTCAGGGCACATAAACCCCTCCGTCTAATGCAGATTGTGATTATTTGTGAGCATCAAAATATGACACTAATGCGTGAAGAGTGCTGATTGATTATTAATTTGTTCTTCAAGCTGAAACTGATATTTGAAATGATTGAATTTCTCAATAGACACCTGTAAACACATTCCAGCTTATGATAAATATGTAACCGTGTATATTTATATCATATACCATCATCATTTCGCTTCGTATACTTCTTCAATACATAACACATTGTTTTTTGACGCTAATGTTTTTAGTTTGTCAAGAAATGAACTGACTGCTGTTGTGACGATAGATTTACATGATTATTGTTACTGAAAGATTTCAGGATTAAAATATTATTGTGATATCTACTGAAGGGTTTTTCTAAATAAATCATGATATCAAAATCATCTTAATTTTGTGTTTTCTCTATTTTATTGGCCAATGAATTGCCTTTAAACTATGACTGTAGGAAGACAATCCAGTTACATGGTTTTACAATTATATTGCCAGTAACTAACAGTTACATTTTTTTATGTTATCAGGAAACATATGGTGACCATACGTCCTCTTTTTGCGACAAAAAAACTGCGTTTTCTAAATTTCCTAAAATATCCGGGATTCGGGTTTAACATCTAAAGTCGTCATTCATTGCATGCGTTTTTTTATTTTTGCAAAGCAACAACTTCTAGCTCGCCACCATTGGTCGGTAATGTATGTACGTACACACGCACGTACGTAAACAAAGTGCATCTCTTTCCCTCAGAACCACGGCAACAACCAATAGCGAGAGGAGCAGCTTGCTTTTCAGTGGGTGGCACATGGCACCTGAATAGCGTTAACGATGCCCATTTTTTTTAATGGCAAGTGATTTTTTATTTAACCTATGGCCTTGAAAAGACAGTGTTTTTTTTTAAAGTTGTTATTTAAATGCTAAACTTTTTTATTTGTTTGTTATTATTCTATTGCTGAAGGCCAAAAGTTGAATGGAACGGATGTATTACTTTATGTATTAAAGTTCAGTAACAGTTTCATGTCGTTAACGCATTTGTCAAGAATTTACACCCATCCCGATCTTTCCACCCGCTGTGGGTGTCCATCTGCCTCCTGCCCTCACTGACTGTCCTCTTTTTTGAAAGCTGAAATATGGTCACCCTAGGAAACCAAGCAAAATGTTGTTATGCTGATGACACCCAGCTTTATATTTCATCTGAACCAAGTGATACCGACCAGTTTTCCAAGCTAGCTGACTGCTTTAAAAACATCAAAAACGGGATGTTGAATGATGCTAAATGCTAACAGGACAGAGGTATTCATTATTACGCTGAATACCAGTAAATATAAGAAGTAGGGAGCAACATTTCCTTTAATGGATGTTAGGTTGTGTCGTCCTCCACAGTAAAGAACCTGGGCGTGTTGCTTGATACCAATCTGTCGTCTGACAGTCACATCGCAAATGAGTGTCATACATCATTCTAACAACTTACACAAAATCAGCAGTCTCCCAGTGATTGAGCCAATGGCAATGGTGCTAAGCAACCCAAACTCCACAATAGATGTATATACTGTATGTTTAAGAGTTAAGAGAAAAGAACCTTGGGAGAGACCTGACTCAACCAGGAGAGCCTGTTCTCCTCTGGCATATTGAAATAGCACTGCTGCAACTGAATGATTACTGTCAACTCCATGATCCCACGAAAAATATTGTCTGGGCTGATAAATAAAAACAGAAAATAGCTTGGGGAGACCCTAAAGAAAAAGATTTTTATTTATGTGTGCTATAAGTGTACTTCTTTTAAACTCAAAATAGACAAATGAACCTTCTCAGAAATATCCATCAATTTATTATTAAGTGTACTTGATTTTACTGAGTGAAACGTTTAAGTATATTTGGCCTATAGCCTACTTTTACTTAATCTTTTCACTTCTTAGGATTTTCATCTGAGGGGGGCTCAGCCCCTAATGAGGGTATAATAGTAAAACATAAACTAACAGGGTAGGAGGATGGTAAACGTATTGCCGCATTCCACTGTATTGGTTTGATGGTGTGAACACATCTTCAAAATGACGGACCAAGGTACTGAGGTCTGTCTTCTGCACGGGGGACAGCTAATCTCCCATCTGTACGACTGGTGGCTCTTTCTCTGCGAAGGCGACCATTTGCACGGGGGAGGTGATCCATCTCTTCAGGAGGTTTATATGGTACAGCTGTTCCAACCGGCGTCGTCCCGGATCAGTACCTGGTCTCATGGTTGAAATTTTCGGGGCTGGGTGAGCCGGTCGTGCAGCCGGTGTTGGGAGTGCTGGGCCTCAGCCACATGCTCCCTTACTAGGGGCATCACCGGGTCGATGCCGGTCCTCATCTGCTGTACATGCTCAATGACAGTGCGATGAGGGGCCGGCTGTTGTTCCCAGAACAGAACATGGGCATCCCGAGGCGGAGGCAGAAAGAGGATAATAACAGTCGCTGCTGTTCATTAACTATGCATTGGGAGAGTGTGTCTGACCCTCGAATAGTTTCAGGAAGGCTATTCCAGAGTTTAGGTGATACGTATGAGAAAGCTCGACCCAGTTTGGTGGATTTAGTTAATCTAGGTGAGTTTTGAGATCTTAGAGAGCGTGTTGGTTTGTAACGTGATAAAAGCTCTGTTAAGTAAGTAGGGGCTAAACCGTTTAAGGCTTTGTAAGTAATAAAAATTTTATTAAAATCAATACGATATTTAATGGGTAGCCAGTGAAGCGATGATAAAACTGGGGTTATGTGATCGTATTTTCTTGACCTAGTAAGAACTCTGGCAGCTGCATTCTGAACTAACTGTAGTTTGTTTATCGATGATGCAGGACAACCACTAAGTAGAGCATTACAGTAGTCAAGTCGTGAGGTCACAAATGTATGAATAAGCTTTTCTGTGTCAGCAACACATAAATATTTCTTAATTTGGCAACATTTCTAAGGAGGAAGAAGGCTGTTTTTGTGATATTTGAGATGTGATTTTTAAATTACAGGTTGCCGTCTAATATAACGCCTAGATCTTTAACTGTATTTGTTGGAGTAACAGTGCAGCGTTAAATTTGCAGGTTGTAATCTGAGATATTCTGTTTACGTGTTTTTAGTGCTATAATAAAGCAATTAGCCCCACGAAGCCGTGGGTTACAGTGCATTTTATAACAGCTAAGGGGCGTTGTTAGGCACGACGTGAAGCGGAGTGCCTAAACCCCCTTGGCTGTAAGACGAGTCTCCAGTTCTGAGATGCGTCTGTTTTGCGCTGTGCCAGAGGCAAGGATATTGCTCCAGCATCTTCGCTCATTGAAGTTTGGCCGCCAATATGAATGCAGGGAAGGTTCACATTTATGCACCTTTACTGAGATAATTTCTCTCGCCTCCAGATGCGTCTTTAGTCTAGATTTAAACTGACAGAGTGTGTCTGCCTCCCAGACAGTGCAGGGATAGTGGATAATGCTGACATACCAATGCAATTAAAACATTAGGTCACACTTCAGTACAGGGGGCAATTCTCGCTATTAACAAACCCTTGACTACGACTTTTTCCCTAATAAACCCTTAATTTCTTGCATTCTTGCATTAGTAAGGTAGTTCTTATGTTTAGGGATTGGTTAGGATCAGGGATGTAGAATCTGGTCATGCAGACTATGTGCTTTATAAGTACTAATGAACCGCCAATATGCCAATAATAGGCATGCTAGTAGTTAATAGGTAGGTTGCCCCCCTATACTGAAGTGTTAACTTACCATACATTATTTTCCTTCTTTTCTTTTATCCACTTTAATCCTTTCATTGGTGAAACCAGTTCTACATGCAGAAAGATGATCTGTTGTCCTTTTTTCTTTTTATTTAGTATTTTGGAATATAAAGAGGACGGTTAGGGTTTAGGAATATATAGAGGATGTCACCTCCTGTTTGCTGAGAGCGTGTGGTTTGAGACGGGGCTCCGTCAAACGTATTCTTAATATATTGTTTACTCTTGTTATATCATAAGATTTATGTTCTAAATTGATAATCACAGAGGGTAACACCTATCCTTAAGTGTATCTCATACCAAAATCGTCATATAACGCACAGATAACTTGGTTTTATACGATCACTCACTATTAGCCCTCAGGCTGTTAGCATTCCCAGCCTTTCCTTACTGTTCTCATTGTTACATCACTAAAGACTAATGTTTCAGACGTTGAGTGCAGATGATGCATCTTACTTCGCACTTCAGTTGGAACTGGAGGTTGTGGAGAAGCAGATCCAGGATTTACTCAAGGGGCAGACACAGCTGCGAGAACGTAAAACAGCGCTGGAAACTTCCCAATCTGACGCTCGCAAAGCCTTGGTAAGTTTTCGACAAGATTGTAATACTCCTACCATTTCTACTCCGAGTGTTTCTGTGCACAGAGCCCAGGCTTCAAGAACACGACGAGCCCAAATGAACTTCACTCCTGCACCGGCACACACACGGTGAAAAGGCGCAATCCAGGAGCGGAGCGATGACCTCTCCCCAAACGCCGCCACTGGTCTTCAAGATCCCTACCAGGAACCGTTTTTCCTCCCTCTGCGAGACGGAATACAACGTTGTGGTCATCATAGACTTAATTGTCTGGAACGAACGCACTTCCTTCACTCAAGGTAAGGTGCGCACTCGCTGTTTTCCTGCCGTTCGTGTTCTTGATGTCTCTGCGCAGGTAACTGCGATCCTGAAGGACAACGCTAGCGTCGGAACTGTCATGCAGCATCCGGGGGTGAACGACATCAGGTGGCGGCAGTCAGAGATCCTGAAGACGGACTTCAGGAGTCTGGTCGATACTGTACGCAACGCATCGCCCACGGCGAGGATCATCGTATCAGGGCCGCTTCTTAATGCATAGAGACTGTGTCTGTCCCCCGAATAATACAACAAATAATAACTTATGTAAAAGTCAGAGAAACAACCTTATCATGATTAAACCTTAAGACAATATAATTAATGAGCAAAACCAACTTTGGAGTTTTGGCTACTTAATATTAGATCACTAAATCCAAAGGCAGTTATTGGAAATGAAATGATAACAGACAACAGTTTTGATATACTATGCGTTACTGAAACCTATCTTAAACCAAATGATTATTTCGTTCTAAATGATTCTACTCCGCCAAGCTACGGTTATATGCATGACCCTGGTCCAGTTGGTCGAGGTGGTGGTGTCGCAACAATCTTTAGAGACTTTCTTAAAAGTTACCATCTGACCATCCCAGCTCAGACAATCCCATCCCCACCCAAGAGCAAAGACAGACTACTTGTCACATTAAAACTAAACTAACATCACATGACAGCAGTTTGAAGTTTAAGCCGCATTCAGTGGCCCTGATTGGAGGTTGCTGGGTGGGTGTTTGTGGGGAGTGAGGGGGCTCGTTGGTTGTGGTTGGGGGATTTTATTGTTGGGGCTGTGTGGATCTGATTTGGTCTTGTTTTATAGTCGTCGTCGGCAACAGTGGAATAAAGTTAAATTATGCCATTATTATTTTTCCCTGGTTGTTTCTCTGTTTGCTGTTGACGATCGCGAAGTGGGATCGTGTTGGACCTGCACGATAGTGTTGGCTTGCTAACCGGGAGTCTGCATCTTTTTAATTATGTATTTATTAGATTTTTTTGTTAGAATGATCTTGCTTGTTCTATAAATATTATGCACTGTGCTGTGTTTTTTTCTTATTTACTCCTGTAAAGCTGCTTTTGAACATTCAACATTGTGACAAGCGCTATATAAATAAACTTGAATTGAATAGATTTTTTTTTCCCGTTAACATCTTTAAATCCGTAGTATATTTATATTCCATAGAACATATACTATATATCAATCAGGCAATTGTTTATATTGTCTTTTAATTCTTCTTGAAGTTGTAAGTCAATTGATTGCATTCTACATAACCAGTAAGACATTTCTGAATATGATACTCTGGGAGAATACTGTATATGATCTAAAGCAATTTCTGTTGCATTTATATTACTTATCCATCCAAATATCCATCCACTTCTTAATTTAGCATTATTGCGTTCCCAACACTCCTTAACTACATTCTATGCAGGGTGCATAACTGTGTCAAGGGGGGCGTGGTTTAGTGACATCTGCACCGGGGAGGAGAGACGCGGGAAAGACGGTGAGTAAGTAGGTCAAGTGCAGATTAAGATCACCTGCGTCTCATTACAGTGATTGGTGAGGAGACAGCATAAAAATAGCCAGTCTCAGAGGGAAAGGCTGAGAGAGAGACGGACTGGGAGACAGCAAAGCAGTGCGAGCAAGAGACCGCAAAGTCTACACAGTGGATACGCGTTGACAGAGTCTGGAGAATCGTGAGGTTATCCGAGTGGACGCTGACGGACCAAGCCCGGAGAAATCCAGAGACTTTCTGAGTTATTTTGAGTTATATTGCTCAGTGGCGCAACGTCGAGTTGTGAATAAAAGAATTCTTGTCTCCCAGTCACGCCGACCCCGCCTCCTTTCTTCCTCCGATCTACGAACCTTACTACAGTGGTGCCGAAACCCAGGAAGAAAGGAGTACTGCCGCCGCCATGTCACAGACAACACCATTTGCGGATGTCATCCAGTCCCTCGCAGGTCTTCACCGTGAACACCACCAGGCACTGCTGGGTCTTCGGGAAGACCAAGAACGGCGCTTCCAAGCCCTCGTCAAGGCCCAGCAGGAAGACCGCGAGTCATTCCATTGACCAGCTCCCCAGCTGCCGGCATGCCGCTGCATAAGATGGGTCCTCAGGACGACCCCGAGGCGTTTTTAGAGCTGTTTGAGAGGTCTACAGAGATTTCAGGCTGGCCACTGGACGTTTGGTCGGCGCGGCTGATCGCCCTGTTAACGGGAGAGGCGCAGCTGGCCGCCCAACAGTTGCCGGTCCCAAATCTCCTGGTTTATGCGGACCTCAAAAAAGCCATCCTCCAGCGAGTCGGCCTGAGCCCAGAGCAGCAGCGGCAACGGTTCCGCTCCTTGGAGCTGGGGGAAGCTGGCCAACCCTTCGCCTTGGCTCAGCAGCTCCGGGACGCCTGCCGCAAGTGGCTGATGGCCGACGGAAGCGACGCCCAGAAGATCATCGACCGGGTGACACTGGAGCAGTTCGTGGCGCGGCTTCCGCCGAAGAGCGTTGCTGGCGGAGGCCATCCAGTTGGCTGAGGACCAGATGGTGGCGTGCCCTGGGGTCGGCTTACCCCGATCATCTCTCTCTCTCCTTCTATACCCCCTTTCCTCTCTCCTAGGCCCGTACCTCAACCCAGGTCGTCCTTCCCCCCCAGGCCCGCTCCAAGGGCCAGAGAGACGGACGGAGCCGGAGCTGGACGTTCGTTCTACAGGGGACCCGGCCGTTTCAGCCCAATTGTGGGCCCTCCTATTCCTCCCGCCTCTCCTCACCAATCCATTGGCCTACTTCCTGCCGTTAGGGCGGCGGAAAAGTCTGGGCTGACCTGTTTGCGGTGTGGGGAGCCTGGTCACACGATCGGCCGCTGTACAGTGATGGAGGTCGGTACGGTGATCCGGATCCCCGACGACCCTCAGGTTGCCCTCGATGCAGCCGGCCTGTATCAGATACCCGTGAGTATAAAGGGGAATACATATCAGGCCCTGATGGATTCAGGTTGTAACCAGACCTCTATCCACCAACGCCTGATTCAATCCGTGGCATAGGATACGAGCCGCATTGTTAAGGTACGGTGCATGCATGGGGATGTGGTGACCTATCCCTTAGTGATGGTGCCCATACAATTTCGGGGGCAAAAGCATAGAGTTGAGGTGGCGGTTAACCAGCATCTCAAACCACCGCAAATTTTGGGAACGAATTGGCCAATGTTTTCTATGTTATTGGGGAAGTTATGTGCGGATGTTTCTTTGGGAGATCAAAGGCGACAAACGGGGGCAGTCGTGCAGGCGGGAGAAGCGGAGCCGGAACCACGGGGGACTGACTCAGGGTGCGATGATTTTGCCCTGGAGCAGTCCCACGATGACTCGCTCAAACATGCGTTTGATCAGGTCCGGACCATTCGACGGACAGCTTCTCCCTGCACAACCGCCCGGCTATCCGTATTTTGCCATTTTAAAAGATAGGTTGTATCGAGTGACCCAAGACACTTAATCAAAGAAAGATACAACCCAGGTAGTTGTTCTAAGGAGCCGTCGGGAAATGCTTTTCCAGACGGCTCACTGTAATCCGATGGCCGGTCTCTTAGGACAAACGGCAACGTTAAACCGCCTCATGGCCCGTTTTTTTAGGCCGGGCATTCATGAGAACGTGCGCAGATGGTCCGCGTCTTGTCCTGAATGTCAGTTGGTAAACCCGCCGGCCACTCCAAAAGCACCATTGTGCCCTCTTCCGTTAGTTTGGGTCCCCTTCGAGAGAATTGGAATGGACCTGATCGGGCCATTAGAACGCTCGGCACGAGGGTATCGCTTCGTATTGGTCATAGTTGACTATGCATCACGATACCCCGAAGCGGTGGCTCTCCGCAACATTTCTGCCAAGGGTGTAGCGGACGCCCTGTTTCGAATCATCTCCCTCGTGGGAATCCCGAAGGAGGTTCTCACGGATCAAGGCACGGCGTTCATGTCACGGACACTCCAAGAACTGTATGGGTTATTGGGCATTAAAGCGGTTTGTACCAGCGTCTATCACCCACAGACGAACGGGCTGGTCGAACGCTTTAATTGTACTTTGAAAGCAATGATCCGTAAGTTCGTACACGAGGACGCCAAATTGGGACCGATGGCTGGAACCCCTGTTATTTGCGGTACAAGAGGTCCCCCAAGCCTCCACGGGGTTTTCCCCCTTCGAGTTAGTCTACTGACGTCAGCCCCGTGGGGTGTTAGATGTCCTAAGCGAAGCTTGGGAGGACGGACCGTCAGATAGTAAGAACGAAATTCAGTATGTCCTGGACCTGAGAGCAAAACTCGACACGCTGGGGTGGCTCTCAATGGAGAATTTTCTACAGGCCCAGGACAGGCAGAGCCGGCAATATAAAAGGGGTACAAGGCTGCGTAAATTTGCACCGGGAGATAAAGTGCTTGTATTGCTCCCCACCTCGAGCTCTAAGTTACTCGCAAAGTGGCAAGAGCCCTTTGAGGTCACACGGCGAATAAGCAATCTCAATTATGAGGTAGTGCGATTAGATAGGAGGGGAGCACATCAAATTTATCACCTCAAAAAATGTGAGGTGAACCCGGTGATGCTGGCGACGGTGGTGAGCAGAGAGGACGGTCTCGGGCCGGAAGCGAGCAACAAAGTCCAATCTCTCGCCCTGGCCCCGGGTGGGGATCACCTCTCACCCTCCCAGCTCATCGATGTGGCCAGGTTGCAAACAGCTTTTGCGGATGTGTTCTCACCCCTACCGAGTCGCACTGACCTCATCGAACACCATATTGAGACCAAGCCGGACGTGGTAGTTCGCAGCCGGCCCTATAGGTTACCTGAGCACAAGAAAAAGGTGGTTCAGGAAGAATTAAAAGCGATGCTAGAGATGGGGGTAATAGAAGAGTCTAGTAGTGATCGGGCGTGCCCGATAGTTTTAGTTCCTAAAACCGACGGCTATGTTCGGTTCTGCGTGGACTACAGACGGGTGAATGCTGTGTCGAAATTGCTGGATCGGCTGGGCGCGGCTCGTTTTTTTTGACACTGGATCTTACGAAAGGATATTGCAGATCCCCTTATCTCCCCTATCCAAGGAAAAAAACGCCTTCACCACGCCGTTTGGTTTACACCAGTTTGTCACACTTCCGTTCGGCTTATTTGGAGCCCCGGCCACTTTTCAGCGGCTCATGGACCGCCTGCTGCGACCACATGCGGCGGCCGAATTTTGCATACTTTTGCATTTTTTGATATACAGTAATAGTTAGATTATAGATTATAAACTCTCAAACCTACCTTTTTTCTCCGTATAACAGATGTCCTCGCTTGTTCCTGAGGTGAATCAAAAGCCGGGAAGGTAGAGTTTGTCTGAGGCGTCAAGGAGTGGGAGGGGTTTACTCTCTCAACTGTAACTCAATTGGACCCGACTGATAATCCAGCGTTTGGTTAACTCATAAAACGGCCCAACACTGAGAAAATAACCCAACAAATGACCCAACAGGCTCAACCCAGCTGTTGGGTAAAAAAATAACCCAGCATTTTTTAGAGTGTACACTAGATCTCATAAGAGCCAGATATTTGTTCTTCAGTGATGCTCTTGTTGCTCCCCAATCATGTAACGAAAGACGTCTCAGAATATTAACTTACTTGTGTACCCATTTAGGCGGTCTCAGTCAAATCAGGCCGCCAACTGATGTAGATTTGTGGTGCTTTGGTTACATGAGGGGTTTCAGAAAGGTCTGGGTGAGCATTCGCTTTTAGATGGATGCATCTAATCTTCCCACACTTTCATTTCTACAATTTTACATGTGTAACACATGCATGGGCAACTTATATCACACCACAGACACAGAACAACACATTTTCGTGACATATGAATCCTTTAAAACCCCATTTATATGACCATAATTCTACTGTTTTAATTCCTATCTTTTTCATGTATTCAATATTTCTTCCGCTAATCCAGAGAGCCCCATCATCTGCATACAATGATTTTCCTATTCCATGTTCCACTTGTTTAAAAATATCATTAATGGTTATATTAAATAACAAAGGAATACCTACAATACCCTGAGGTGTTCCATTTGAATACTCCTTACCTATTCTTACCTCTATTGTTCTGCCAAACAAGAAATCTAACACCCAACTGTACATCCTACCTCCAATTCCTAATTTTTTTAACTTGATAAGAAGTCAATCTTTCCATAACATATCGTATATGCTTTCTCAATATGAAAAAATACAGCTATAACGATTTCTTAATTTGCTTGTGCTTTTCGGATTTCTGATATAATATTGAATCCATTATATTTATATACACATATTACTAATTATAAGTTATTATAAATGTGCTTTTAAATCGTGCAATAACATTTGTTTTATTATGAAAACTATTTATACTGAATTTAAAATCAATTTCCAGGTGTCTTCTTTCATGTGAGACAAAACCTTTATTTTGAGTGCAAAAGCCTCATAACTTATCATGGGTATCTGAACCAGCAAATGTTGATTTCATTTCATTGCTATCAGAAGAGTTAATACCTTTGGTTAAAACTATATTTGTAATGGAAAGGTTGACATTTTCACTTTAGTTTATTTCTACAGCACATTTTCAGGGAATTGCCCAATGCTTTTTGAATGATTTAGATTTTGTTGAATTACAGAATGAGTTGTATTATGTATGTCGCACAGCAGATGTCAGTAAAGCGCTTTAGTTCGCGCGTGTCCGCGCAGAAGAAGAGTAGTGCGCGCGCTCGCGGATCTGTTCAGTCAGAGCTTAGGGAGTGTGTGATTTGTTAATGAATGTCATTCTTGGGAGAATTACTCGAGTGTTTAGTAATAAAGTTCATTTCATAAAGATGAGTGAAGAAGCTCATAAAGCTCGCGTGAGGATCGGGACTCATAACGGCACATTTCACTGTGACGAAGTACTCGCGTGCTTCCTTCTTCGACAACTACCAGAATACAAGGTAAACAAAAGCACACAAACACCATATAATGACGTTTGATAACTCGCATTTAAATGCTTACAATGATACTATTGAACACAACGTGTTTTAACTGAGGAGTTTGACGCGTTGCACCATAACATATCTGAACATCTGTGGTGTAACGTTAGCCCCTCTGTGCCCTCGAGCCCACGTGGCCATAGAAAGACTGTGTTTGTTTGGTTTTCTAGTAACATGACAATAAGAATAGTTAAATATGCATTTTATCATATTTGTGACCCTGGACAACAAAACCTGTCTTATGGGTCAATTATTCGAAATTGAGATTTTTAAATCATCTGAAAGCTGAATAAATAAACTGTCTATTGATGTATGAGTTGATAGAATATGACAATATCTGATTGAGATACAACCGTTTAAAACTCTGGAATCTGAGGGTGTTGACCTTTGAAGTTGTTGATCATGGTCAATGTGGCTGGCCATCCACTCACAAAAATAATGTTTTTATATATTTAAGGTAGGACATTTACAAAATATCTTCCTGGAACATAATCTTTAATTAATATCTTGGCATAAAAGAAAAATCGATAATTTTGACCCACAAACATGAAAGTGCAGAGTAAGTGAATCTTAGATTAACAGAATGTACAGTTGAGTTGCTATATGCTAGGGCTGGGTATTGGGACCAAATTGGCGATTCGATTCGATTCTCATTTTTATGGTTTCGATTCGATTTCGATTCAATTCAATATCGATTAGTTATCAGTACGTAGAATAAAATGCTAGTTTTGCAGGCATGGAATCCACATTTAAGTATACATGCTGGTAACTGAAACTCTTATTCTCTTACATTAGTTAAAATACACATATAAATTGACAGTAAGCCCACACAATTATGTTTGGAATATTTTTTTATTTTTACTTGGGATAACCAAACAACAAGTAACCTACATTCAGATTTTAACTTTTTATTTAAGTTAAATTAAGTTTTATTTAAGTTAAATTCATAACAAAATATAACAGATTCATTCTAACATTCAAAACAGGCCCATGAAACCTTTTGTCTGGACATTGTGCATATTAAACATAGTAACTGTCCAAAAAACAAAAATTTCTTTACTAGCACTAACTCATTTTTTGATTGCCAGATTTTTCTGCAAAAAAAGTAGCTGATCAACATGGTCTGACCTAAGGCAGCTTCTTTGTGCTGTGATAATATCACCAGCAGTTGAAAAAACTCGCTCAGCAGGAACACTTGTTCCCGGCACACAGAGATACCTCTTTGCTTGTTGGGTTAAAAGAGGATACTCTTCTGCATGCATCTTCCACCAGATTAGTGGGTTTTCAGAGAGTATGACAGGCTTGGCTTCCCTGTACCTTGCCACTTCCTCTTTTGCCATTTCAGTGACAGTTTTCTTTGATGCTGGAGCTGCTGTTTTGTAGGCTGCTCCAAGGAGACCCATCAGTGCAGACATCTTTGTCTTCTTGGCTGCTGTCGGGTCTTCTGCATCTCCCACCTCATCATGAGGACCCAGGGAGGTGGCGTTCTGGTGAACAGGCACAGTGTCTTCCACACAAGCACTGTCACTTTCTTGCTGCTTAAATATGAAACAAATACAAATTACATTTAAAATATAATAAGAATAAAGGATCACAAAGAGAATTCAATTTGGAAGTTCTGATCAAAATATACCAAAAGCACAGTTTTCATTCTATGCTTACGTTCTGTATTTTCCTTTGGTCCAGACTAACAATCTCCCTCATCAGTCTTGAAAATGTGTTGTCACGGTCCTCTTCAGACAAAAAGGGAAGGGCCTTAAAACGAGGATCTAATGCTGAAGCTGTGTACAACGTTTCCTTCAGGCCATGATATCTAAAGGAGATTCAACAAATTTCAATTAATGTTTATCATGTGCAGTTATACATCCATACACAAAATTCTTATTCACATAATAATGTATTTCAAAGTGTTTGCTGATTACATTGAACTTAAGTTTAGTTATCTTTGTACATGTATTTAAAATATGTAATTTATATTTAATTTATATAGGGTCTTTAAATAAACACTACTACAGAATAATAGTTCTGTAAACATACCTTGACATTAGGTTGTCATGTATAGTGGATTTTAAGTCCTTGATGATTGTGGAGTCGCTGGGTCCAATATTCATCTCCTGTAACAGCTGTGCATGCAGAGGACCAATAACTGATAAAGTTGGTGTGCACTCTTCAGACATGGCTAGTGTGGCAGCTTTCATGGGATTCAGAGCTTTCACTACATCTTCTGCAGTAGTTATGTCTGTCTCCGACAAAGTGAAGATATCTTTCTCACTTCTTCGAACTTCAGGTGAGAGTAGCGCTGCAGATATGGCTGGCTGTTGCTCCAGGAACCGCTCTAGCATCTCCAATGCGCTGTTCCATCGAGTTACAACGTCAGTCTTCAGCTTATGTGAGGGTAGATCTAGTAGCTTTTGTTTGACTTTCAGAGTATGGCTGGCAATGCTGCTTCGATGAAAGAAGCCAGTGATTCGTCTGATTTTGCCAAGCAACTGGGCCATTTTAGGGAGTTTGAGTGCCGCTTGCGATGCTAAATTCAGCGTATGCACGTAGCAACCAAAGTGAAGCACATTCATTAGCGCCGCCGCACGGACCATGTTTGCTGCATTGTCGGTTACGAGAGCCGGTTCTTTCTCAGCAATGTTCCATTCAATTAAGGCCTCGTTCAACAATGCTGCGATGTTACTTGCTGTGTGGCTGGTGTGGACAGCCCGGGTTTGCAAAACATGTGACGCGAGTGTCCAGTCGCTTGTGATATAGTGACATGTTATGGTGACATACGAGTCAGTCGCCCTGGAGGTCCAGCCGTCACAGGTAAGGGCAACTCTTTCTGCTGACTGGAGAGATGCTGCGACATTGATCTTAACCTCGGCATACTTTTTCGGTATTGCCTTTTCACTGAGGTACTTTCTTGTCACCATTGCGTATCTGGGCTCCATAACACCGATTAGATTGTGAAATCCCTCGTTCTCAACTATCGCGTATGGGCGTAAATCCTTGCAAATCATCATCAATATAGCATCAGTAATTTTCTTCGCGCGAGGTGAATCTGATTGTAATTTGCAGGCTAAAGCAACCTCTAGCCGTTGCTGTCCAGAATCGCATGAACCAGATATCGCGTCAGGGTGACGCCTCGACAGGTGGTTTCGTAAGTTTGTGGTATTGTTGCAAAATCGTAGCTCTTGCGGGCACAACTTGCAAACAACAGTTTTGTTGACCTCAATTGTTTCGTAAAATTGAAAATCGATTAAAATCGAAGAATCGATATTTTTTACCCAGCCCTACTATATACAGTATTGAGCAGTGTATACAGAATATAAATAGGTATGTACATTATGAACCGAGCAATGTAGGATTATAAATACACATTATGAACAGAGCAGTGTAGGATATAAATACACATTATGAACAGAGCAATGTAGGATTATAAATACACATTATGAACAGAGCAATGTAGGATATAAATACACATTATGAACAGAGCAATGTAGGATATAAATACACATTATGAACAGAGCAATGTAGGATATAAATACACATTATGAACAGAGCAATGTAGGATATAAATACACATTATGAACAGAGCAATGTAGGATTATAAATACACATTATGAACAGCAGCAACGTGAGAACAGTGGTAATAATTGCAGGTGGATGAGTGTGCACAGTATTGTTAAAATGTATTCCATGCTAATAACAGTAGTGCAATGATATTTTTATAGAGTAGTATACTGTGCTTTGTACAGTAACAACTTAGACAGTTTACAGTGCTCTAGTTAGAACAGTGTGCAGTCTGTGCAAAATATGAATAGTGCAAATTAGGGATGAGTCACGAATTTCGAATATTCGAATAGTATATTAAATTATAGAATTTCGAATAGTGTGTGCGATCTTAAAAAACTCGCCATGTTTTCACGTGTAATGTGTTCATGTTACCAAAGGGTGGCGCTGCCAATAACGACGCACCTTAAACCTAAAGGCTGTCAATCAAGAGACAGTAGAGGAAAACATTTTCCTACAATAATTGGTAACGAAGTTACGCACACTGTAGACCTGCGTGGCATAACGGATACTGGTAAATTGAGACGGTGTCAAAAATGTGTTCTGTGTGAAGGTCCTTTAAGATAATGAATGAGAATAAAGTGCAGTGCAAACTCTGCAATGCAAAGCTGCCTTATCATGGATCAACAACTATGATGCACAATCATTTGAGGGCGAAGCACCCAGCAGGTCCATCCACAGGTCAGCAATCAGTTGCTACTTTATGGTCAGAACAACCAATTCTTTTTGCGGAGCAAATAACGGCTCTAACTAGCAAGATGATCGCTAATGATATGCTTCCGATCGGCTTTGTCGGAGGAGAGGGTTTTAAAAATCTTATGGAGTTTCTACAGCCCGAGTTTACTGTTCGTCTAGAAAAACCATCACTGCCAGACTGCAGAAACTTTTTCATGACAATAGAAACTGAAGCCTTTTGAGCTGTTAATTCATGAAATCGCTCCGAACTGTTAATAAATGCCGTCATTCGGTTTATATGTTTTACGCGTGTTAAGTCTGGCCTAAAATCTTTACGGCTTTAATATATTTTCCTGATCAATCACACTGTTTTTTAGCTGGTATAAATCTGCATGCTCATATTTTACAAGGAATCGTCCTAGCATTATGAGCGGTTGATGCTGATCGACGTACTGTTAATAAGTGCCGTCATTCGGTTGTTCATATATTAATGTTTCAGCGCGTTATCTTAATGTATAGCTTGATCTAAGATTGCCTATTCTATAATAAATAAAGCAGTGTGCGGTCATACGGATTTGAAGCGTAAATGTTCTCTCTCTCTCTCTCCGTTTGTGTGTGTGTAATACTGTAAATGCGTCCATGTGGGTAGGGTTGCGAATTTCGAATAATTTTCGAATAGTTCTCATCGATCTTCGAATATTATTTTTGCTTTAAATGCCCATCCCTAGTGCAAATAGATGGCGTCCACCGATGACCTATTGCGGCGAGAGGCAAATTGAAATGGGTCGAGTGTAGCAGGGAGACAGGATTTGAAGTGGGATGCAACCAGCCTCTCAAAGCACTTGGCAATGATGGAGGTGAGAGCAACAGGACGCAAGTCGTTAGGCACCGAGGCAGAGGAGTGTTTCAGTACTGGGACGATGGTGGAGGTTTTGAAGATAGTGGGCACAGTTGTTTGGCCCAGGGACAGATTGAAAATGTCTGTGAAGACCTCCGCCAGCTGCTCCGCACTGGCTTTAAGCACACGACCAGGTATTCGGTCAGCACCAGCTGCCTTCTGTGCATTCACCTTACACAGAGTAGAGTAAACATCTGATGTGGAGAGTGTGTGCGGCAGTTCACTGGGCTGATGTTCCGCTTTGAGTGACATCTCCTTAATATTTTGATCAAAACGAGCACAAAAGTGATTGAGCTCGTCAGGGAGGGAGGCAGAGCTGGAGGGGGGCACAGTATTAGGTGGTTTGTAATCTGTGATCGACTGTATGCCTTGCCACATACGCCGGGGGTCTGAAGAATTGAAGTCTTCTTCAATCCTCTTTTTATGTGCGAGTTTGGCCTGGTAGAGACTAGTGTTGTCAAAAATATCGATATTTCGATAAATATCGATACTGAAATATCTGAACGGTACCAGTACTAATTCCCGAAGTATCGATACTACGATCCTAGCCGAGCTGTCACTTTCACTTATCTCCAAAGGCGCGTTGACAAACACCACAAGTGACCGCAGTGCCTGTCACGTGTCTCGTCTCATTCGCTCTGGTTAAATAGCAAAAGTGAAGTGAATATAAATATGGCGTGTGCTGCGCCTCCGCAACCGGCTTTGGTTGATAAAGAACACAGCAGGAGTGCTATCTGGAAATATTTTGGATATGAAGCAAATGAACATGGAAAGCCGAAGGACACAAACAAGCCGATATGCAAGAGTTGCTACAGAGCAGTGCTAACAAAAGGCGCTAACACCTCTAATATAGCAATATGAGTGTTGTCTCGTTTTTTCAGCGTAGTTCATAAAGTTAATATAATCCGACTGAGGAATCTTTAACTGTGAATCTTTAAAGACTTTAACTGTGGTCAAATGTAAATGAACTTGTGCTTAATTAACTTAATTCAAAAAATGATTACGTGTGTGCATCGGTCATATTTGAATCCGGCATTAAAATATGTTCATCAAATAATGTTATGTATTAACCAGCATTTATGAACGATGAGCAATGCATTTGCTACAGTATATTTTAATCTTTGATGACAGTATGTAATAAAATACAACGGATCATGTTTGCTCTGGTCCAATGAAAAAAAATATTAACAGATAGAACTTTGGATTTTAATTGGTACATGTATTAGTAAATGTTAGTTTAAATTAACTTTTAACTAAGATTAATACATGTTTTGGAAGTATTTTTCATTGTTTATTCATGTTAACAAATATCTATTACCATTAACTTAAGTTCTAAGATTAGTTACATAGTTTAGTTCATTTTAAGTGTGGTCAAAAAAAAATATGTTTATTAAAGTTTGGCATTCTCTTGTAGCACCAGAAAGAAGTTGAGACTCGACCTGCAACAGTACATAATAGTGGTGGGAGAAAAGCTCAATGCATCGCGATTCGTTATCTAACGATCCAGAATCGATTCTCAAAAATTCAGAATCGTTTCTGTGTTCAATTCAAATGCGAGCGCTGTCAAGACTCACGTGACCAAACAAAAAAGACATTGATGGACGACCGTTCATATGCTGGTGAATTAGCTTCGTTTAAGATAAAATGGACAAACTACGACCTGCACCATCTCATTTAAAATCGGATGTGTGGCAACATTTTGGATTTTCTGAAGACACCGAAGGTGTCGTTGATAAAAGCCATACTGTGTGCAAAGTCTGTAGCGCCAATTTCAAATATTTCGGCAACACGACTAACATGAAGAAACATATTACGCGGTTCCACTCAGAGCTGGAGAAACAGCATTCTCTTCCAATCACGAACACTCCCGGTTACATTCAAAGGACCCTGGATCAAGTAGCAAAGCTTCCACCGAATTCTGAAAAGGCAAAACGAATTACCCGATCAGTGGCGGGTTTTATTGCCAAAGATCCACGCCCGTACTCCGTTGTGGAAAACCAAGGATTTCGCACGATGTTACAGGTACTTGAGCCACGATACACTTTGCCCTCGCGTCGTTATTTTAGTGAGACGGCTGTCCCCGTCTGTTACACAGTGTGCGTATTGATCACACAAATTTTTTTTGTCACATAAATTGTCGTACAAATTGAGAACTATTTATTCTTAATGATTGTTCATTGCAATTGTATGGCTTACCATTCATTCAGAGTTTGTTAATACTGAAAATAACTTTAATAAATTAAAAGTATTGAAAAAGAAATAATCATAATCATTTTTAATTTGGCAATACTGTCAAACAGATATTCTAACTATATACAAAAAGCATAGTAACTCCAATTTTGGTTAAAATAAAAAGTTTAGAGTATTTTTTGCACAGCAGGATAATTAATTAAGAATCGTTTTGGGAATCGGATCGTTCCTCCCAGAATCGGAATCGGATCGAATCGTTAAGTGCCTTAACATTCCCACCTCTAGTACATAATGCGTTACAACACACATTATGAAGAATTACAATGCATTTTACCCTTTAATAACTCTTTATAATACATTATATATGTTATATTCATCTTTAAATAATAATAAAAAAAATTACCCCCTTAATGTTGTGGCAGTTTTTTTCTCTATGGGATCGAAAATGGTATCGAGTATCGATATTTTTCAAGGTATCGTATCGAAGTTAGAAATTCCAGTATCGTGACAACACTAGTATAAATGTTGGCCAATGTTTTGTGTCCCCTTGTAGTGCATGAGACATTTTGGTGAAAATTAGGGAGTGCAGATCTTAAAGTGCAGTAATTGAAGTCCCCAGCAACAATAGAGGCTCCATCTGGGTGTAGGGTTTGTAATTTGCTAATTGCATGACAAAGTTCTTTCATAGCCACTTTATCATTAGCGTCTGGAGGTACATAAACTGCAACAGCAACAATGCAATTAAACTCACGTGGTAGATAGAATGGCCTGCACCTGATAATCAGGAACTCCAGAGCAGTGGGTATCAATATGACAGAGTATGTGAACCATGATTTGTCTACATAAATGCATACCCCACCACCCTTGTTTTTACCAGCGGCTGCTGCTACTCTGTCAGCCCTGAAGAAGGACCGTCCATCCATATGCACCATGCTGATTGGGACATTGTTGCACAGCCATGTTTCAGTGAAGAACATAACGTTACAGTTCATAAACCATTTCTGTGTGACGGTCCAGATCTTTAGTTCGTCCATCTTGTTCATCAGAGACCGTACATCTGCAAGGAAAATGCTAGGCAGAGCTGGTCGATGTGGGTTTAGCATTAGCTTAGCACGCAGCTTTCCCCGTCTTTGTTTACGGTCTCAACGCCGACACCGAGCACTTCCGGTCGGTGCGAGTGATCCGCTTGTCCGCGGTGATCTCAGTAGCTCCGGCGGGAGTTCGCTGAAGTCGAAAGGATGATCTAAAACTATGTTGGAACAGCGTTTGTTGATGTCCAAAAGTGACTGTTTACTATAGCTGTAGTTCGCATAACTGAATCGCGCCAACACGAATGAAATAACCAAGTAAATTAACACTGTTTCCCGAAATCTGGTAAGATGCTGAGCCTCGCGATGTGTTCGCGCCGCCATCTTAGATCTTTAAGTGTGCGCTGCACCATTTTCCTTACTTTCATTTTATTCAAACAGTTTTGTACAGTATTTTTATTGACTTCAACACTAGGAAATGTTTTTTTATTAAATTGTTATTAGAGTAAGTCTCTCACCACTGTAAAGTGACTTTTACTTGTGATACTGGACTGTTGTGCTTTTACTTTCATCACTGAACTTTAAACACGATTTACTCCAAATTCCGTTCCTGAAAATCACAGCGCTTCAGTTGCATCAGACATAACTTTTATTACATACACAAGATATGAGCAAAATAAACAGTGATTTGTAAAGGGCTTGAATATGGTATCAAAAACTGTAATAGGCCTATATAAATTTGCACCATGTGTAGGGTTTTCCCAGATCAAATCACATATGAACATAAACATTAAAAGATTAAATATAATAAATTAATATAAACAACAACGGCTTTATTGGGCATTCTGTTGTATTAAAATACAATAAGTTCATAGACTCCAGTACAGCGTGATGACGTCACGAACATACAAATTACCACCTAACGCCACCTTGCACCATATTGACGGGTAATAATCGATTATGACATATTTTTTCGAGCCTGTCCGTCTTAAAAACTCTAGCGCAACCTCTGATGTGTACGTTTGTAAATGTGTGTGCTGCAGTCAGACAGAGAGGTGAGCAGACTAATGCTGTTAGTTAAAACAGAGTGGATGTAGCAGCGGATGATGAGAGAAGATGAAAATAACTATTCACAACTTTTTCGTGAATAATATTAAATTAAGGTTTAATCCGTCCGAAAATCATAAGCAATGCTCTGACACGGACCCATCAACCTCCCAGGTTATGTTAAGTCCTGGTCCTTTTATCTTGAGATCTTTTAAGTTTAAATTTCAGTTCAGTGAAGCACTTTAAGCACCAACACTTTCTCAGTTACCTCAAGTTACCTTTCTTGTAGATTTGTGCTTCAAATAAAGAACTTAATGTTGACCAGATTGTTAGTTAATCGTTTACAAGTCAATTTTGCCTATATGGACATTTAAAAAAAAGTGAACTGCTAAAATCAATTAAATGTTAAATGCGTTAAATGCGATGCGGTCTAAAATGTGGGTGCGCCTAACTTTTGTGCTGGTGCACCTAAGAAAAAAAGTTATGTGCACCAGTGCAACCAGTGCAAAAGTTAGTCTAGAGCCCTGTTTTATGGAAAATCTGTCAATAGTTGAGCACTATTCTTGATTGTTACGTATGGCGGTTAACTAAAAATAAAATTGAGCAAAACATGAAGTCTGAATTAAAACAGAAAATTGAACCCTCTCCCTTCTTGATTAGCCTTAGTTAGTCTTATAACTGACTGCTGAAAGAATATACTGTACACTGTACCCCTACAACAAAACACTTGATTAAACAGTGTCATTCAACATTATAAGCTAAAAGTATGCTTACACGAAAACTGTATTTTACAGGCTACACTGTAAAATGATTTGAAGGAAAAAACATCCACAAGCCATTCTAACTAGGGCTCCAACAACTAATCCTTAAAATCGATAATAATTGATAATGAAATTCGTTGGTCTGTGCCATCACTTGCGAGTTGCGCGGTTAATAATCAAGCGCCTTTTAAAATGACCGTTATAGATGTGTCTCTCCGTGCAGCATGAGCTGCGCAGTTTTAAAGTCAAACGTGTCTCTCTGTGGATGCGTCTCATCGTGCAGCGTGAGATGCACAGTTTTAAAGTGACACGTGTCTCACCTTTCTGCGCGGGCTGCGCAGTTTTAAAGTCAGACGTATTTTGCATGCATCTCTCAACTCAACTTTATTTAAATAGCGCTTTTTGCATTTTCATTGTTACAAAGCAGTTGTACATGAGACACATTGAATACAAGTAAAACAACTAAAGTCATATACCTGTGAAAACACAAAAGACAGACATACAAATGCTCCACACACAATATGCATACATACTTACACACATTGACATAGACACACACACAAACACACTCACACACATACACACACACACACAGTAAAAGCACACATTGGCGATAAAGGAGAGAGAAACACAGGTCAAATATTAAACGGACTATAAATTCTTATATGCAATATTAATTATGTCTAATTTCTGAATTCTAAAGCAGCCCCCCCGGCCAGGCAGATAGTGCAAAACAATATGCAAACGGTGGTGAGGAACCCAAAACTCCAATCGAGAAAAAAAACCTCAGGAGAACCCAGACCCAACCAGGGGATTCCAGTTCCCCTCTGGCAAAGGCTGCTGCCTCTGCACAAGCTCAACAGTGCTTGCACAACAAGGCTAAATAAAAAAAATAAAATTATTAAGTAGGGATGCACCGAAAGGAAAATTCTTGTCCGAAAACCGAAAAAGAGGAAACCAAGGCCGAAAACCGAAACACTGAAAGAAATTATGCCAATTATTAGTAGCCTTGCATTTAAGGCTATGACTGTGTACTAACTTTACTAAAATCAAGGCATTGCAATTGAATAAATATTAAAGTTGCAAAGAATAAATCAATTACAAATTATGCAAATATTTATTTAGCACATTGTATAAAATACAATTTAACTAAGATGTTTAACTTGACCCCACTCATGTGTATATTAAATAATAATGTACAGGCCTACTGGCCTGCTAAAAAGTTGTATAATAAATTGTTCTCTCATGAAAAAAAGTGCATTTAGGTCAAGTGCATTTTAAATTTTTCTCTGTAGGACTACTACAAGAAAGTGCATTCAGAACAAGTGCAACTGCTTAAAGATACAACAAAATGTTCTCTGTTGGCCATCAACATAATAGTGTATCAAAACAACTCCCATAGCCCATATGTTAACTGTATAACTTTAACAACAACAAATGCACCAAGAATTGCAGATGTGCAAAGTGGATAATAAGTAGCCTAAGAATAGAATAACCTACTTATTCTGTCGTCTGAAGCGCTTAATGTTCAGGAACGGAATTTGGAGAAAAACGTGTTTAAAGTTAAGTTATGAAAATAAAAGCCCTACAGTCCAGTATCACAAGTAAATAACACTTTACAGTGGTAAGAGACTTACTCTAATAACAATTTAGTAAAAAAACATTTCCTAGTGTAGAAGTCTATAAAAATACTGTACAAAACCGTTAGAATAAAACGAAAGTAAGGAAAATGGTGCAGCGCACATTTAAAGAACGAGAGCTCTGCCTTTATCACTACACGAGGAAACATTACGGACAACAAATAATACGCAGTGGAGCAAGATTTACTTTGTTTATCATGTGCATAGTGTCTGGACTTTTGATCATCTCTTGTATGTTTTGCGATCGCGGTCCGGCTCGCGTGAGCAGTGGAGCGGACATAACTCCTGGTGCTGTAGACGGGGAGCTCTGTAATCTCACGAAAACATTGTATAAAAAACTTTTATGCCATGCCATAGTTTACACAGGACTGGCGGGAAATGTGCATTAATACTTCTTCATTCTTCATGTTATGTGGTTTACTTTGATAGGTGAACTGTCTTTCCCGCATCCCAGCGCGACATCCGACAGGTTTTCCCAAATCGCATCACATGTCCAGTCAGTAAAAATGACAACGACACGTAGGTCGCTTCACAAGCAAATCACGCTGAAGGGAAACGGGGGTTTACAAATTGCCCTCAATGTAATCTGCCAGAATGACGGGCGGCCATCAGATTTTTCCGTCACTGATAAAAAAATCTGTCAATGACAAGAATTTTTCGGATTACGCGACCTCTGGTTCACACATGTAAAGGAATATTGGTCGCACTCTAGAGCCCTGAAGGTGCATGCAATTTAGGAGACGCTTTAGTGCTGCGATTAAAGGAATAATGTCCGCTACAGATGCATCAAAGGAGCGGTATCTGTTTATGTCATCACAACATTTCGGCCGTATTGTTTCTGTGATAAAAGTCTTTCGAAAGTTTTCGGCCGAAAATGGCCCAAAAGTGCATTTTCGGTTTTCGGCCGAAAACTTTCGGTGGCCGAATATTCGGTGCATCCCTATTATTAAGGTAGATTATATATATAAGATTATCATTAACAATCTAATAGCATTTGAAAAGTTGTAGGAAAATCGTGTCAAGTTGTCGCGTCCTTTATCCAGCTCTATCATCTCAGCTCTTGTCAGGTCATCGCTTCCCATTCTCAGCTCTGCCATCAGGTCTGGGCATGAGCTGCATCCTGCGGTAACCTTGGAACAAAGAGACATGACTGCCTGAGAGTAGAGTACTGTTCTGCACTCATTGATTCCACAAGTTCATCATTTGTTGTTGGATGTGTTCCTGGTTCCGGTTGATCTAAATAATGCAGCCTAAATCCTCTGAGGATCAATATTATGGAAGTGTAGTGTATGCAAGATTAAAAAGATGAGTCTTTAAGTCTAGATTTAAACTGACAGAGTGTGTCTGCCTCCCGGACAGTGCAGGGAAGAATATTCCAAAGTTTAGGCACTAGATAAGAAAAGGATCTACCGCCTGCACTTGATTTTGAAATTCTCGGTATTACCAACTGACAGGACGCCTGAGAGCGTAATGTACGTGGAGGTCTGTAATACAATAGAAGTTCATTCAAATACTGCGGCGCTAGACCATGTAGGGCTTTATAGGTAATAAGCAAGATCTTAAAGTTAATGTGATGCTTTATAGGTAACCAGTGCAAGGTTGACAGAACCGGGCTAATATGCTCACATCTCTCCCCTTTAAACTTTAAAACTGCGCAGCTTGAAGAGGTGTAAATGACAAAATTAAAGATTATATTAGTAAAACCCAATTTGTGGATTTGCACTTTAAAAAGTACATAATAGGCTTAATACCCTGAATTGGTGGTTTATTTAGTTCAGAGGAGGGAAGTAACAAAGTACATTTACTTGAGCTCTAAACTCAACTTTATTTATGAAGCGCTTTTTACTATTTCCATTGTTAAAAGCAGCTGTATATGAGACATATTGACTATAAGCAAAATAACTTGGGTCATATACCTGTGAAAACAGAGAAGACAGACACGCCCACAAACAAATGCTCCACACACAATATAAACAAATACTAACACACATCGACACACGGACACACTCGCATTCACAGTGAAAGCATACAGGAGAGAGAAACACCGGTCAAATATTAAACGGACTATACATTTCTATATGCAATATTAATTATGTCTAACTTCGGAATTCTAAAGCTGTACTGTACTTAGGTACACTTTTTGAGTATTTGAACTTAAATATTACTTTTTCTGTTTACTTTTTACTCTACTTCACTACATTTGAATGACAAATATCTCACTTTTTTCGTGGCACAATTAATTTTTTGCCATGGCTGACTTTTTGGTTAAACAACTTTGCAGATTGTTAAAATTGAAGGGAAGCTATGTTATACACTGTGATGCTGATAACTTTGAGATTCTTGAAACCTGCTCTTTAACTTTTTTTAATTGTTTTTGTGAACGGATTTGAAATGATTATCCGCTGTCTCAAGTAATCAACAGATAAATGGTTTCTTCTAAAATCCTTTGTGGATAGTTTACTTTCAAACGTATCAAATCCAACAACCCGTCACAGCAAGCCGCGAATCGTAGTAATGTGTCTGTAAACTTGTCAATGATGAGCTCAACTGTAACCGATGCGACGACAGCGAGAAACCTCAGTCATCCAGCCGCACAGCTACAGACTCTCCTCTTCTCACACACATAGGCCTGCCCTGCCCGCCATCTACTCATCTTTTCACATGAGATATAACAACTAGAAATCCAAATTGGCAGCTCGCACACGCACACAAGAACTTGTAAAAAACGCTCGCGCTGTATCAAACATTTGGTGCAGTTTGGAGCCCTGGCTAAAACTCAAATAATCCTGACCTTACCTGAATAGCCACTTAAAACAGCCTCATGGTACAGGCCCCTGGTGTCATGCAGTTGTTGAAGTTATACAGTTATTGTTTAATTTTTCTTGTGTGGTTTAGGATGCAGAAATCGTGCGCAGCAGAGACTCGTCGTTACTGGCAGAATGTGATGTTGTTGTTGATGTAGGTGGAGAATATAATCCCAGTGTTCAGCGCTATGATCATCATCAGAGGTACGCAAGTATTCTGTTTATACCACGGTTACCACTTTTTACTAATGTTTGCTGTCAATACATAATTTAGGTATTTTTCCTGTTATGCGCTAATTTTTAATAGGATGCTAATTTAACAGGGCTTATTTCTAGGGGTTGCTTCATCAATTTTAAACATAAGTCTTGTAACCCTTTGTAAACATGTACAACTTGCATTGAAATGTTCATCTGGTACATTCCAAAGACTTTAATAGTGGAGAATATAGAGAAAAAAAAAATATATATATACAAAGGAAAAGAACAATTACAATGTATTTACATACGTATAAGTTTAAAGCGGGCCTAACACACAGTGTTTCTGCCAAACTCATATTAATCTTGAGTACCTATAGAGTAGTATTGCATACTTCGTATCTTCAAATAGCATTTAGTTAGATTACATGTATAAAAGATAGATACAGCTGTACGATTGTTTCTGAAACATACGCCGCGTGTGGGGGGAGGGGTAGACTGAACCAAAGCACATTGTCATCAAAACACAGAAATCAGTTTCACTCACCTCATGTGGTTCATGTCCGGCATCTTTTAGCGCTGGGACGGGTCCATATATCAGTTTCAAACCATCTCCAAATCCAGCGTTATATCCACAGTTTATATAACATTCATCACCCAAATGAAGTGAACAAACAAACACCTGAACTTCACCAACATATGCTCTCTCTCTCTCTCTCTCTCTCTCTCTCTCTCCTGCACACAAGTGACAGTGAAGTCTACATATGCACCTTCTCCTGCTATCATGTAGGCATGACGTGTGCTTTTCCGGGAGAATTGTCCAATAAGGGACTAAAAAAAGTTGTTACAAAATTATTTTAAATGTTCGAAGTGTCTAGAGCACAGAAAAACTACGTAATACGCCCAACTCCTTTTTTGACAATTGACCATGTTAAGCATGAGAAGACAGCATGTTTAACATTGTAAAGAAGTCCGAATGCATGACACATTGTTTCAGGGCCGCTTTAAAGATTGTTCTCTGATGATAAATAAAGGGTTTAAATAAGAGATCCGTGTTGAGGTAGACAGCATGTGGCAATGGAATGTGTACATATGTTTTACTGCGTTCTATATGAGCTGATGAATGACATCACTCTGTCAGAGTCCTTAACTCTATCACCGCCATTGACAAGTTATCTCGTCATTAAAAAAAAAAGTTCCCCGCCAAAGACGAGTTATTACAGCAATCAGTGTTTGTACTGTTGTACAGCAGGTGGCGCTATTACACACCTTTGGGAAAAAGTACAGAATCCCAGAACCTAGAACGTATATGTTTTACTTGTTTTTAATGATTGCTTTGAGTGGAGTCTGGGGGGAATCTTTGACAATTATTATCTCAGCTGTTTAATCAAAGTGATGCATTTTTGAAGAAACCTACCAACATCTACGGAGTGATAAAACACGAAGTGAAATGAAGATAGAAGACTACTGTTTCATTTGTTTAAAAGCTGAGGCTCTGCTCTTTCATTTGACATATTGTTTGTCCATAGATTCTTTACAGAAAATTTACTGTGAGCCATTAAAGTTGAGTGAAAATGTTAAAAAAACGCTGGCGTAGGCTGGCAATTTTTTTTTAAAAAGGGTGGCAGTGAATGAGTTAAAGTGCAGGACGTGTCCATATCATGGAGTCTAATGCCCTGGGGGAAAAGCTTTGAGCCTCTCTGTTTGGCAAACCGACTGGGTAAAGCAGACTGCAGTCGACAGAAAAGAGAATTCAAATCAAATCCCTTTATTGTCACTCAACCATATACACAGGTGCACAGTAGGTGAAAAACTTGGGTGCAGTTCCAACCAACATGGCAGTATGATAGACATTTCTTGTACACATTTACATAGTAAACATTTCTGTACAAGTTTTACACCAGAATACAACAAATGACACGTACTATACATAATAATAATAATACACAGCAGCAAATGTACACAATGTGCGTAGTGTACACAGGATTAGAGGTCGATCGATATGCGTTTTTCAGGGCCGATACCGATTATTTTCATGTGAATAAGACCGATAACCGATATTTTGAACCGATATATATATATATATATATGGTGTAAAACCGTAAATTTATATAAAAATTAAGAACACCGGATCTGAAACATTTGAAACATTTTTAATTCTTACTGCGAAATCTTAATCATAACACTCATATCAATAATAACAAAAGAAATAAGGGAGCACCCAGCAGAATTCTGTGAACATTTTGTAAACCACAAGGAACACAGTAAACAACAACAAGCAACAAATAATTGTAGTAGGTCCTTAATGTTTTAAATGATTATAGAATGTGTAACAATAAGTAGTCCCAATTCACCAACACCAGGTTCTGTTCTGATGGCTTAAACATTGCATACAATACTAGAACCGTTCAATTAATCATTTTGTTCATCTTTGGATTAACTAGCACATTTTGAATTTATATAATAAATGTATTTAATTTAATTGCCTTCAAAGTAGGGGTGGGCGATATATATCGTCTGCGATAATATCGTGACTGTGGTGTTAACGATGTGCAAATTCTCATTATCGAGTATTTAAATTACTCCGAAAAAACACGCATTAAAACTCCACACATTCAGAGGCTGCAGCAGGGCGTCACGTGATTGCTGATCTGCGCATACACGTCGTCATCTCTCTCACAGGCATGGTTAGCGCATGGCCGCCCGCAAGTTCAACACCGGTGCTGTGCCGAAATCTGTGACCTATCGAAATCCGTGACCTGTCGAATCTGTGACTAGAAGAATTATTAACTCGAGAACGTGCCTGGCGCACGTGAACGCTATCACGAGCGCGGAAGGGGAGTTTCTTAACTATTTACCTGACCGCCCACTCCACGGTGACGTCATGTTGAAGCGCGCTCTTGTATTTGTGTAGCTTATGCGTGAAGAAGACTTCTGGAGAAACAGAAGCGTCGACTGAATACTGCACAACAAGCTCTTTCATTTAAAGACAAGACCCGAATACATTCTGTATTATCATGACGGTTTTTGTCTTGGCTCATAATTTGAAGTAAATTTGAAGTAAATCTACATGTGAACAGTGAGCAGTTGGCCTATAATGTTCTATAAAGTTACAGGATCTGTCCATGCCAGTGTGTGTTTTAATAATAGTGACTATATTTTTTTTATATTTACCAAATTGTGGACCTTGTTTTGTCGCAAATGTTTTCATGAAGCTATAACATTAAAAGCATATTTTAGGCACACTTAGTTAGTACATTAGCCTATTCCTTGAGCGTATTGTCGGCAAGACGGGCATTTAATCACACCCATGTGTGACTCTGAACATTTATGTGTATAAATAAGTTGCAAAAATAACTCGATCTTACATTTGTCGCGAGCAGCTTGAGATGCGAAGTCTATGCGTGTTTGTGCGTGCGCGCATGAGAGCGCTCTGACTGAAGATGATTCAAGTTCTTTATACTTTAAAATGGCTTGTATTTTTTAAATGGCGTAACTTAAAATGACGTGCAAAACGCCAGCTCGATCAATTACAAGAAACGTGTGTGCAGTGTGCTGCTCGTTCGCAGAGCAAAATCATTGTTATACAATGGATGTGAATTATATCGACATGATAATAATGCGTAAATCCTGAGGAACCTGCAGGAAACCCGCAATGTTGCTCCGAAATTCAGGCACTAATTATATTGAAGTGTTTTGCATCTTCACTGAAGTGGATTGTGATTTATTTCAACTTCTGATGCTGCCTTACCTCAGAGATCATAAACCTGAAGCAGCTCCAGTTAGTAAGAGCTTTCGGTGTGAGAGTGAAAAACTCTCTGTTCCGCAGCCTTTCGTGTTGATTGGCCGGACTCGTGACTTAGTCCCAACAAATCAGAGGGGCAGTGGGCGGGCATTACTCTTGGCAACAAACTAGAGTGACGCTCTCACTAAATCCTTGGCTGCATCAGAGCCAAATAGCGCATTTCAAAATTAAATGACTTTATCGGCAAATCGGCTTTGAAAATGACCGATATCAATTATCGGCTAAATCCTTAATATCGACGCCGATAATTGGCCAGTTCGATAATTGGTCGACCACTAGTTTCAAGCCATTAAATCGCGGAGTGGCCTTTTTTAGTCTCTGTATATAGATAATGTTCTCATGTTAAAGCATATCAAATAGTCCAGTGGTTCTACATATCAAATAGTCCAGTGGTTCTACATATCAAATAGTCCAGTGGTTCTACATATCAAATAGTCCAGTGGTCCAACATACACAATAAAGCTTTGAAGGCAATTAAATTATTTACGCTTATTATATAAATTCCTATTATGATGGTTAATCCAAGGATGAGCAAAATGATTAATTGGATTGCTCTAGTATTGTGTGCAATGTTTAAGTCATCAGAACATATTTTTTCCATAAATAAATATAATTTATTTCATTCAATTCATTTATTTCGTGGTTTTACAATGGATTTTTCTTTCCGAGCAGATTTACATGAGAAAAGACAAATAAAACACAGAAAGAGGCAGAATACAAAAATATAAAAATATTTCAAATGTTTCAGAGCCTGTGATCTTTAAATTTACATTTTACACCATATATATATATCGGTTATCGGTCTAATTCACATGGAAATAATCTGTATCGGCCCTGAAAAACGCATATCTGTCGACCTCTACTTGACACTATACAAATGGGAGATCTAGTCACTATCTATATACAAATGCGTTGAGTTCTCTACTGAATGCATACATTTTCTACCTTTATTACGTTCAGATAAATGCGGTCTAATGCAGTATGAATGACGTAGATGCACTATCTGGTGGTTGTTTATGTAAGTCTCTTGAGGCTACAGTATTCTTTACTTTTTGTGTTCAATTATTGTTTAATGAATCATTGCAGTTTAAAATTAAATTAATAATAAACTAGTCAAGGGGTGCCATTTGTTACTCTCATTTTGTTTGACATTAGCATAAGATATTTGCACAAGCATCGACCTACTTTATTTAATATTGTTTAGGTGACTGTTAAACTATAAACATTTGAACTGATGTTTCCTACATGGCCAGTAAGAATTGGGTAGTTACGATAGTTTGTTTTTGTGTTGCTAAGTGAAAAAGATCTTTTTTTGGCAAACTGAAGTCTGTTTTTAATAATGTCACATTTAATTAGTAACTATAAAGGCTGTTTTTTGGGGGGGTTGGGCGAGGGTGCGTGCAGTCTTCCTTCTTTTCATCCTCTGCTGATCAAAATTCTTCACTCATCTAAAATATTGATTGTTTCCCCTGTTTTCCCTTTTTTCAACAGATCTTTTGTGGAAAGTTTCAATAGTTTGTGTTCAGAGAAGCCATGGGTGACGAAGTTGAGTTCGGCAGGTTTGATATATCTTCATTTTGGTAGACGTGTCCTTGCTGAACTGACACAGCTGAAACAGGAGGACACACAGCTGGAGGTGCTTTATGGGAAGGTTCGTTTATTTGAAACTCTTTGAACAGATGAGGGTTGAACCATGGGTGTACATTTCATTTAACATTAGGGGGGACAATGAACTTAACTCAAACACAAACACTTGACACAAACAATACCGTCAAAATTTGACTTATAAAGATATGTGAACATAGAGGAATGCCTTGCTAAGTTGCCAAAATCATTATTGTAGCATGGAGACTGCGTCATTATGGTTAATTTCAGGCTAATGAAAAGGCAGTTTTTCTTTTAAAACTAGTTATTGCAAATGTTTTTTAAAATGTTTACTATCAAATCATCAACAACAGATGTTGTCAATGTGTGCAGATTTGGAACATGTAGAGAGTGAGGAATTCATCATATTTGTGGTGAATTAACCCACTAATAAAAGCTCAACACACTAACCTGACACTGTACACCTGACTGACCCTGCTCTCCCTGTCCCGCAATACTTTCTGTCTCCTTTGTATGTGATTGATACTGTGGCATTAGTATTTTCATAAGTACACATTCTTTAAAGATGTTTTGCCTTAATTGAAGCCAAATTGTCTTAATATGGGAACTTTTTGTACTTAAATGGCGTTAAGGTGCATTGAAAAATGATCTTATGTCAATATTCCTTTCCTCTGTCATTTCCTCTGGTCTACGACACAAAGCGACAATATGCATTAGGTTCATAGGTTTACCATCAGGGCTCGACATAAAGGATTACCCGATGGGCGGGGTCAGCATGGGAGATCCTCGGGCCAGTTGAGAGAACCATCACAGCGCTCCTTGAAAACGCACTCTTTGCGCTATGCTTGTTTTGCTCAATTTGCTTTTTAGTGTTAGTTCCATAATATTTACAGATTTATTTAGCATTAATTACAATGTTCATAAAAGAAACTGAATTTGCAGTTCTTTTTTGGTGGGAATGCAATGTTATTAGGATTTTGTAAAGCGATGTAGTGATAGAAAAGCAATAAGATGTAACTTTTATTTATTGCCTATAATTTTAGTGATAATGATAAACCTCTTTTTGATCTTTTTCAGTCTGTTTGAATGTTTTTTTTCTTTTTAGAAAGCCTTAACATTAGATAGGTTGCCTTAAACAAAACGACCAATCGTACATTCATCAAGCAAAACATAAAACAATAAAAGGAATAAAAAGAAAACCGAAAATCGCTCATGTTAAACAAATGGCAAAGCACAAAAAGAAAATGAAAACTTTTACTGCCTCTTGATGACACTCTTTACGTATTCTGTAGCGTCTTTGTCAGAAAAGCCTCCGCCATGGTCTTGTCAGTCAGCTCACTTACTCTCCTCACATGATGAATGAAATCTAACTGTTCCGCTTACTCTGAATACAGTAGACACAATCAGACGTGAGATTGTAGTCTGGGCCGTGTATCACCGGGGACACCGACTGTCACATCAAGCCTACATCGGGCTGAATATTCCTGTAAAGAAGCGTAAAGTTGAACACCTAATGCCTGAAGTACAGGGCTGGTATCCCACTAGTTTGAAAAAATGCCAGGTCAAAGAGACAGAGCTTTCCACACAACTAAATCAGGCATTTCTCTACTCTGGAGAAACCGTTTCTCTTGAATTTATTTGCACAAATCAAGTGGGCGATTCCCAATTGTGTGTCGTGTAGAGACTAATCCAAGTGAAATGCCAACAGGTTTTATTTTTCCCATCTCAGACCCATGACGTGTTGTGTTTCAGATGTATGAGAACTTTGTGGAGGAGGTGGATGCAGTGGATAATGGGATTTCCCAGCGCGACGGTGAAGCGCGGTACTCCATCACCACCACCCTCAGTGCTCGCGTTGGCGCTCTCAATCCTCACTGGAACAACAAAAACCAGGACACAGAGGTTAGTGTCAGAGCTTCACATCACTACATAGATCACATGATCACTACATTTCGTTACACTGTACTTGTATATGTGTAATGACAATAAAGTTGAATCTAATCTAAAAAAAAAATGATGGGCTGCTTGACAAATATACTGGAAGTGTGTCCTATAGTTTAGAAAAAAGACACGCCTCTTATTTTAAACCTGAATCGAATCATATAATATGATAGATTATCAGTTTGTTTTCTACATTTTTGTTTGTCAACTACCCATTGATCTAGTGTGTTAATCACCCTAGTGTGTTGGACTGACACTTGCATTCATATCTTTAGTCAGATGACTGTAATTTTAGTCACACTTGGTAGAGTCAGAGGAAAGCTGGAAGACGTTATTGTACACTGTCAATTAGGCTTTGCAAGAATTCTTCAGTGATTATGGACTTAATCTTAGGGTTTGACTTCAAGTGCACATCTTTGAATGTGCCATGATCTTTTGCCTCCAGGGCAGCTGAAAGTTTCTCCCCTGGCTGAGTTTTAAATGATGCCAAAACTCTGATTGCTCTTTTCACAAGAAGATCTGTTCTGAGTAGAGTCATAGTTTGACCTTAAAGTTCCTCAGAGACAATGGACAGTTCATGTAAGGTATCATACATCAAACCAAGATCACAGACATGCAAAGGCTTATGTGACAGGCTGAAGGGCCCAGAATTTCTCTGTCTCTCGGTGTAGTTCCTCTGGTCTTTTCAAAGTGTCTGACAAGGGCCGTAAAAGATGTCCAGACAGCCCGAACAGTCCGAAAACTGCTGCCAACCCATCAAACATCTAAGACTCGGCCAATTTTGAGAACCTGAGAGCAAACCTCGGCTGCTGATTGTAAAAGCTCCCCCTGGTTTTTGTTTGACTTGCTATAGATTTTTTCAACAAAGATTTTAAAGTGATTAATAGCAGTAACTTTATCTACAGCATCAGAAGCTGCCCGTTCTAACCTATGATTCATGTAGTGCCAAGTAAGCAGTTTTGGAAATCTCTTTTTCAATTTCGTTGACACACCAGAGTGCTTGCCCACCATAACACTAGCACCATCTGAGACAAAGGACACCCAGTTTTGTTTTAGCCACTCCTCCGTGAATCCGGCTTTTGTTAGGAAACTCATTAGAGCATCAATTATTCCTTCAGATGTCTGAACCTGAAGTTCCACTAGATCAAGAAATACAATATCTGGTGGTTCACCTAGGACACATGCTTTGATGTTAACAATCATGGTGTTTTTTCCACTCAAGGTGGATGCCTCATCTATTATTACAGCTAGTTCGCTTGAGGAGCTAACAATGTTGTTCACAACTGAACACAGCATTTCTTTCGAAATGTTTTCAATAATGTTGGTGGCACTGAAACGAGAGTGCAGAATTTGTCCCATTTTTCTCCATTGAGCTGCTGGAGTTCTATGAGTGTTTCGTGATCTGTGAAGGGACGATTATTTTTGGCAGGGTAATATGCTGTTCTGAACACAGAGTAAGTCTCTTTTAGTAATGACATGTTCACTGCGTCCACATTTTCTCCCAGCTCATCTTTTTTTGAAGGTCTCTTTAAAACATGTGCTTTTTGAGCAAATATGTCTTTTGATTTTGTTCCTTAATGAACATAATACAATGTCTCTGTTTTCATTGTTGGAACCTTGAATTTGAAATGTAGACCACTCTGTGGAAACTTGGACACCTTGTTCTTTGAAGACCCCTGTTGATCCTGCATTGGAGCAGACCAGGCATCCTGTAATAAAAAAATAACCAATGAAATTAGTTTCATGCGGTTTAATTTGTTTATTTGATTTTCACTTTCTGTTGAAATTTGTATGTTTATTTCAGTTTTTTTCTTTACCACATTTTTTAAATCTAGTACCACAAACCATGCTTCGTTCAAAGACAGGTCAAGAATTTCATGTTGTTAGCATAAAATGTAACATTTAAAATACGTAGATGTATGATGCCCAACACATTCTGAGTAAATAAGAGCTGTACCTATACCTAAGTGACATATAATAACAAACTACGTTTCTACTCTACCAAACATTAAAACACTATAACAAGCACTTTCCTATTATGAATTTGGAAAGACCTGTGCTGGAGGTCTGGGCTGTGCTGGTCTGATTGAGGCTGCCTGAGCTGGAGGTCTGGGCTGTGCTGGTCTGGTCTGGTCTGATTTAGGGCTGCCTGAGCTAGAGGTCTGGGCTGTGCTAGTCTTATTTAGGCCGCCTGAGCTGGAGGTCTGGGCTGTGCTGGTCTTATTTTGGCCGCCTGAGCTAGAGGTCTGGGCTGTGCTCGTCTTATTTAGGCCGCCTGAGCTGGAGGTCTGGGCTGTGCTGGTCTTATTTAGGCCGCCTGAGCTAGAGGTCTGGGCTGTGCTGGTCTGATTGAGGCTGCCTGAGCTGGAGGTCTGGGCTGTACTGGTCTGGTCTGATTTAGGGCTGCCTGAGCTAGAGGTCTGGGCTGTGCTCGTCTTATTTAGGCCGCCTGAGCTAGAGGTCTGGGCTGTGCTCGTCTTATTTAGGCTGTCTGAGCTGGAGGTCTGGGCTGTGCTGGTCTTATTTAGGCTGCCTGAGCTGGAGGTCTGGGCTGTGCTCGTCTTATTTAGGCTGCCTGAGCTGGCAGTCTGGGCTGTGCTGGTCTTATTTAGGCCGCCTGAGCTGGCGTGTTGGGCTGTGCTGGTCTTATTTAGGGCGCCTGAGCTGGAGGTCTGGGCTTTACGTTGCTGACGTGCTCAAATTTGTTGGTACCCTTACAGCTCATTGAAATAATGCTTCATTCCTCCTGAAGAGTGATGAAATGAAAAGCTATTGTATCATGTATACTTGCATGCCTTCGGTATGTCATAGAATAAAGTAAAGAAGCTGGAAAGAGATTAATTATTGCTTATTCTACAATGGCCTGGACACATTTGTTGGTATCCCTTAGAAAAGATGATACATCATTGGATTATAGGGATATTTCAAACGAATTAGTTTCTTTAATTAGTATCCAATCTTGTAATCAGTCATTCAGCCCATTTAAACGGAGAAAAGTAGTCATTGTGCTTTTTGGTATCAACATTCACACTGAACATGGACCAGGGAAAGCAAAGTAGAGAGTTGTCTGAGGAGCTCAGAAAGAAAATAATAGACAAGCATGGTAAAGGTAAACGCTACAAGACCATCTACAAGATGCTTGATGTTCCTGTAACAACAGTTGCAAATATTACGAAGAAATTTAAGGTCCATGGAATTGTAGCAAACATCCCTAGGCGTGGCCGCAAGAGGAAAATCTAACCCAGATTGAACAGAAGGATAGTGCGAATGCTAGAAGAAGAAACAAGTATAGCTGCCAAAGAGATGAGAGCTGAACTCCAAGGCTTTTTGAGGAAGTAGAAGACCCAGGAGGACTCCACCTACGAAAGAAAAACATAAAAATGCCAAACTGGAATTTGCTAAATTCAAAACTGGAAGTCAAATCAGCTCTATGTTCACAGAGGAGAAAATCAAGCTTTCAAAGAAGTGAACACCATGCCTACAGTGACACATGGAGGAGACTCGGCTATGTTTTGCTGCATCTCGAATCTGTGCAGGGCACAATAAAATCTCAAGACCATCATTACATTTACATGTATTCATTTGGCAGACGCTTTTATCCAAAGCAACTTACATTGCATTATCCTATACATTTATACATAGCTGGGATCGAACCCACAAACTTGGGTTGTTAACTCAATGCTCTTACCACTGAGCTACAGGAAAGCTATCAAGGTATCCTGGAGCCAAACGTACTGCGCAGTGTCAGAAAGCTCTGTCTCAGTCGCAAATCATGGGTCCTTCAACAGAATAATGACCCAAAACACACAGCTAAAATCAACCAAGATTGCATAAAAACAAAACATGTGACTATTCTGAAGTGTCTTCTATGAGGCCTGATCTGAATCCTATGGAACATCCATGGAAAGAGCTGAAACTTGCAGTCTGGTGAAGGCACCCATCAAACCTGAGACCGCTTGAGCAGTTTGCTCAGGAAGAGTGGCCCAAACTACCTGTGAACAAGTGCAGAAGTCTCATTGAGAGCTACAGAAAAGCTTTGCTTGCAGTGATCGCCTATAAAGGTTGTGCTACAAACATTAGGTTAGGGGTCCCATCAGTTTTGTCAATGACATTTTCATTTGTTTTTCATTTGTTCAAATTTACAATATTATGTTGAATAAAAAATCTCAAGCAAAGTCATATTTCAATTAAATATGGAATAAACAATGGTGGGTGCCAATTCATTTTGTCAGTTTCAAGTTATGCCAGAGAAAATCACGCATTCTTCGTTTTTTGTGGAGGGGTACCATCAAATTTGAGCACATCTTTATATCGATCCGAAATCTGCCCCTGTGCTGAATAATATTATCGAGCTTTAAGAAGGATGAGCTATTAGGAAACCACTGTGAGAGATTTCTTGGTCTAAATTTGAACATTTTCTTATGTCGTGCGATAGCTTTATGTGAGGAGAAAACAAAAGATCTGTCACATCAGTCACTCTCCAGTCAGCGTGCTCTAGTGTTCAGTGACAGTCAGGACGCTTCTCTTTTAAAGATATTCCAATGTTTCCATTATTCTGCATCATCGCTAGATAATTGTCTTTGGTCTGTCTTTTTGAAGGATTGTATTTAGTTGGACTTGGAAAATGTCTTCGATTAAAGAACTGGAAGCAGTCTGGGTAAAAGGCGTCACTCACACACAATAACTGTGTTTTTACACCTCTGATTTAAAGGCTCAGTAAACTGTTGGAAAGATGCAATGCACTTTATGTAAAACATATAACATATGTCTTACCTTTGTGTTGTGAACTTCAGAAGAAGGTGCGTTAAGAGCATGAAGGCAGATGTAAGAAGCACATCATTCTGCACCTGGTATGGGCATGAGCCCTTTTGTGCCACTTTACACTAGATCAGTGATGAACAGTAATGAAGGATCACTTTTACTCGTGTACACTTTTCAAGTATCTCTTCTTTGAGTTGTTTTACTTTCAAAAAAAAAGAATGCACTATATTATAAAGCATATATCATATGTTCCATCAACATTCATAAATACATTATAGGTTTGTTCAATACATCTGGATTTGTATTGCCGGATACTTATAGTTCAATTTCAAAATAAATGTTGGTGATCATTTACTCACCCTCATGTCATGCAAGATGTTTATGTATTTGTTTTTTTAGTGGAAAAGAAATAAAGGGTTTTGATGAAAACATTCCAAGATTTTTCTCTGTATAGTGACTTCAATTGACTCCAAACACTTGAAGGTCAAAACGACAGTTTCAGTGCAGCTTTAAAGGGCTTTAAATCACACCAGACCATGAATAAAGCTCTTATCTAGAGAAACTATTACTCATTTTATAAAAAAAAATGCAAATGCTTTATAGACACAAATGCTCGCCTTGCTCTACTGGCCGATCTTTGTTTGTATAAATATTGCATTAATATGTGCTTTATATGTATTGATATACAACCAATATGCATGTCAATAAGCAGGTCATTTAGGATGAGTTGGATTTTATTTTGTCCACGAAAATGAAAGTCAGACGTTTAAGCGCACACCTTCAGATGCCAATGAGAAACATCTCACTCAAGTGTTTGAACACTTTAGAAGGTATCTTGACTGAATTACTACTGGAGCCTTATAGACACCTTACATCAAATCATTCAATGTAAAGCGAAGGTCTTCTCTGATTAGTTTCTGCCGTCGTGTCAAAGCAATAAGCAAATCAGCCTACTACCATCTCAGAAACATAGCCAGAATCAGATGTTTTGTCTCAAGCCAAGATTTAGAGAAACTAGTCCATGCTTTCATCACCAGCAGGGTGGATTACTGTAATGGACTCCTTACAGGTCTTCCCAAAAAGACAATAAGACAGCTGCAGCTCATACAGAACGCTGCTGCCAGGATTCTGACCAGAACCAAAAAATCTGAGCATATCACTCCAATCCTCAGGTCCTTACACTGGTTACCAGTCACTTTTAGAATCAACTTCAAAGTATTATTAATTGTCTATAAATCACTCAATGGTCTAGGACCCAAATGCATCTCAGATATGCTCATTGAATATAAACCAATCAGACTTCTCAGATCATCAGGATCAAGTCAGTTAGAGATAACAAGGGTTCACTCAAAACAGGGCGAGTCAGCGTTTAGTCATTTCGCCCCCGTAGCTGGAATCTGCTTCCAGAAGATATCAGACATTCATCAACAGAAGCTTCTTTTATCTCCAGATTAAAAACACACTTGTTTAGCTGTGCATTCACAACCTGAGCACTGTGCTGCTATACATCAACTGCACTTCTATTTCTAATTGATTTTTATTTTGCTCTTATTCTTTTTATATACTGTATACACTCACATTTTTAATCAATTTTATTGCTGTTTTATTGTTTTAAATAATTTGCATTTTAAAGATACGTTTTATTCTTTCTGTCAATCATTTTATGTAAAGCACTTTGAATTGCACTTGTGTATGAAATGTGCTATATAAATAAACTTGCCTTGCCTTGCCTTGATTTAGTTACTGGCACATGTAGTAATATTCTTGAGGGTTTCACACGCGCATGCATAGATCATCATAAATCATAGATCATCTTGTTGTAATAAACATGTACGACACTAGCTCACATATTAGAGAGGAATGACATCACATCTTTGTTCATGTAGTGAAGTGTTTTCTTACAGGAGGGTTTCCGTAAAGCCATGGCTCTCGTAGGAGCTGAATTCCAGGACCGTTTGAAGTACTACATGAACGCCTGGCTTCCAGCGAGAGACATCGTGCAGCAAGCGGTTCAGAGCAGATATCAGGTAAAAATCTCTGCTCGGATCCCAAACCTCGCAAAGGCCAACATCAGCAGTGCAAGCCTTCAAACACGAGCATAACTCATATCAATGTTAGACATCCACAACATAGAGACAACTGGAGAAAGTATCTATTGTATGTTCTGGTGTGCAGGTGGACCCGAGCGGCGAGATTGTGTCGCTGGCTCAGGGTGGATGTCCGTGGAAAGAGCATCTGTTCGCTCTGGAGAAAGAGATGAAGGTGGATGTGCCCATCAAGTTTCTTATGTACCCAGATCAGAACGGCCACTGGAGAGTCCAGTGTGTTCCTGCTGGACCCAACACCTTTCAGAACAGGTGCGTCTTGTTTAAATGAACAGAGATTTGAACAGATCTTGTTTCATGGCGTTGTTGATGGTATCGTGTGTGTGTGTGTGTGTGTGTGTGTGTGTGTGTGTGTGTGTGTAGATTGAGTCTATTGGAGGAATGGCAAGGGGTCCGGGATGATGCACTGTCCAAGCTCAGTGGGATTCCCGATTGCATCTTTGTTCATGCAAGTGGTTTTATTGGAGGAAACAAGACACAGGACGGTGCTCTGGAGATGGCGAAAAGAACACTTCAGATGGCACCCAAACCTCTACAGACCAACAAAAACCTGTGATCCACATGCTCGCTGCATAGAAAACTACATTCTGTTTGTAAACACTGTAGAAAATACATCAAATGTTGCATCTAGTTTGATTCCAAGATATTTCTTCATTAAATATCTTGTTATTAAAAGAGTAAAAGAGTTGAAATCTGTGTCTTTACTTGGTGATTCACAACAATAATGGTTCTAATTTCAGTGCACCGGTCAGATTTTACGGGTAATGTGGTTCATTCATCTTTGCATTTTTAGGTTTTAGCTGTAAACAGAAGAAAGTGAACCAGCTGCTGTGTGCCATGTATGTGAGATGCTCATGATGAAGCGCTCGTAGCTTACAGCAGTGGATCCAACATAAGTCAAATGCACCTGTTGCATCATTTTCAAGTAGTCCTGAATACGTTGATAAGCTTGATCAGGGTTGAAACTAAACTCTACAGGACACCGAGCCTCCAGGAGCCTAGATGACTAGCCCTGGTTTAGAAATGTAGTCATCATTTGAATTTCATGGTAATCATCTCCCTCAACTGGCTACCGGTTGAAGTCCATATCAGATTCAATTCACTATTTCTTGCCTACAGAACTATCACTGGATCTGCTCCGGCATACTTTCACACCCTACTACACTCCTACACACCATCAAGATTTCTGCGTTCAGCATACCAGCAGCGTAAGGGCAGTAAATGTCTTTCACGCTCATTCTCCTTCACAACTCCTTTCTGGTGGAACAATCTTCCTAACTCAATCTGGTCAATCACATCTCTCACAATATTCAAACAACGACTTCAAACTTCCTGTTAAAAACACTAACCCTCTCTTTCTCTCAACAGGTAGTGGTCTGGTTTTTGTTGAAGCCAGTAACTTTGGTACAATTAGCATGTAATGTTTTATGGCTCCTGTATGACATATCTCTTATTGCTCTCAGAACTCCGTGTAAGTCGCTTTGGATAAAAGCGTCTGCTAAATGACTAAATGTTAGTAAAATGCTAATGCAATGATGACTTTGCAAAACATTAAAGTTAAACAATTAAAAACAATATAGTGAACTCGCATAGAATACAGACACACGCACAGGTTCATACACACCCACATGCATAAAACACAACTCCACACGCACAATGTACATACGCACTGACACACACACAGCATGGTTATCGCAGAGAAATTTAAGAGAAACGAGAGAGAAACATTTTAAATATTATACGGACTTTAAATTCCTATACAGTGGATATAGAAAAGAATCGCCCCCTTCAAAATAATCACATTTTGTTGCATTGCAGCTTGAAAAATAAAAAAATTAAAAACCTGGGGCAGGTTCAAGCTCTAACCAGTGCTCAACTGGTTGAACAGTATGTTTTCTTTTGTTTGGTGGGTGTGTTAAGAATGTCAGCCCAATCAGCAGCAACATGTTTGTAACACAAGCGGTATTAAAGAGATTACTTGGACCCATTGTGGAAGCTAAGTCGTTTACAATGTGTATAAACAAAATTAAAAAAAAAAAAAAGATTTACCATCTCTGCTGCAGTAGTTCAACTCTTTTATCATCACAACATGTTGTTCAACCGCACCACCATTTCCTTAAAAAAAGGTTTTGCAAAGTTTTGTCGGGGCTGAACTCTCATCCACTTTGCTCTCTGTCCTCTCGAAAAGAACTTTCTGACCAATAAAGGCAAATAAAAACCAATAAAGGCATATGCCAAAAATCAGAAATTTCTCGAGTTCGCTCACGACAATCCATTGAGTGGGCATATGGGACATATGAAGACGTTACGCCGACTGCTCAATCTGGTTTACTGGCCAGAAATTCGACGAGACGTCTGTAATTACTGCAAGCAATGTCAGATTTGCCAACAATATAAACCACAAATTACGAAACTCTCGGGATTGTTGCAATCCATACCGATCTGCTAACAAGACCATTGTACAACAGCAATCTCTATTGGACGGGGTGAAGGAATTGAGGTCCTCCATCTGACACTAGGTAGGTCGGTGTGCCCCAGCGAGTGAAGATCTCCTTTATAAGAATATTTACTATCACGTGGGTGTTGGCTGAGTGTAAGGGGAACACTTCTACCCACTTACTACAATAATCCACAATCACTAACAGGTACTCGTTTAATTTAGATCTTGGAAAAGGTCCCATGAGGTCCGGGGTGAAGGAAAAGGTAGAGAAGGCCCAAGAACGGCAAAGAAAGTACTATAACTAGAAAAGATATCAGGAGACCTTTGAAAAGGAAGATCTGGTATGGGTTCGTACTCACGCTTTGTCTCGAGCAGGAGATGTATTCATGGCCAAATTAGCCCCTAAATGGCAAGGTCCAGTAAAAGTGATCAAACAATTGAATAAAGTCAATTACAGAGTTGAAATGTCAACCGACCCAGTGCATGATGAAACTTATGTGGAGAATTTGAAGAGATTTTTCGGGTCTGGCAAACCTTTTCCGAAAAGGGGGGGGGTGTGTAACAGTCATGAGACACTGTTCCATGTTTTCTTGTGGTAATACCTCTCCACACCTGAAGGGGGAAACAGGGTTATGTAAGACCAGTTAGGGAGGTGCAAGCATGGCTGTGAGTGTTTGCTAGACTCAGCCGCATGCTATTGATAACCACATTGTACGGGGAACCTCTTAGATTCTACATCTCCAAATAAGTCTGTATATATTTTGGTGATAGTTGTACTTGTTTTATGGTGAATTGTATAATCTTATTTTGTATTGTAAATTTGTTTAGGATTGTTTTCGTTAACAGCCTCACTGAGATGAACATTTCGTGTGGACTATGGTTAATTTACCATCGATCTGATGGATCCTTTGCAGGATGATATTTCCGTATGGAATGTTACAATGACAGATTTCTACACTATGAATGGTGAACTGCAGATTGTGATCTCAGTTGTGTTTATTGTTGGACTAGTTTATTGATGGGTTATCCTCCGTCTATTGTCGAATACGATTGTCTCTACCCTCGAACGATTGGATCCCCCTTATAATGAAATGTGCGTGGCTTAAATTAGCATCGTTACAAGGAATAGGATCACTATTACACTTTTTTTCAATTGCTAACATCCTTTTGTCCAATCTGTAATCACATTTTTAAAACTCTAAACACAATTGACACAACATCGGTCTGTTGTGGCCATACCATTAACAAAATTCATGTTGTTTTTACACAAAATGCAATCAGTTAACACGTTTCTAGAATGTATTGAAACAAATATTTAAAAAATATATTCATACAGCTGATAAGCATTTTTACGATAAATTACTGATAATTAGAGTAAGCAATAGCTGATTCCAATCTCAATCAGAGACATAGCCAGGAGTTGAAGACTTTCCATTACATGGACATACACAATAAAAAGACAGTCTTTGGATTGGTTTTGTTCAAAGCAACACATAACAAAACAGAGAAGCAGAAAAAGAAAGAAAATGTCTGCACGAGGGAGAGGACTTGTTAGACGAAGGAGAGGACTAGATGGTCGAGGGAGAGGACAAGATGGACCAGGGAGAGGAAGAGATGGACCAGGGAGAGGAAGAGATGGACCAGGGAGAGGACAAGATGGACCAGGGAGAGGACAAGATGGACTAGGGAGAGGAAGAGATGGACCAGGAGAAGGAGAGGTAGGGGAAGAGGAGTAAGAATGCGCGGTGCTGTTCAAAGGAGAGTAAGAGCTGTTGTCACAGACGAAATCAGAGCCACCATCATAGACCATGTGATAAACCATGGTCTATCATTGAGAGTGGCTGGTGAAAGAGTCCAGCCTAATCTCAGACGGTCAACCGTTGCTTCCATTATCCGGATTTTTCAACAAACCAACAGGTAAGTCATGCGTTTGATTAGAGCTGTCAATGCAGTTGCTATTTACTGTATTAAAATATCACAATGTGTGCTGGCCACCAGAAGTTACAGATACAAATATGTTGCATTTTTGTTCTTCTAAAGGACACAGCGACTTCCTCGCTCTGGGGGAAGAAGAAAGCTTCTCAGTGAAGACCAAGAACATGCCATTGTAGGATGGGTCATTGCTGACAATACAATGAAACTGAGAGAAATTCAGACCAGAATTGTAGATAACAACCTGGTATTCCAAAACGTGGAAAGCATCATTCTGGCTACCATTGCTCGCACTCTGACCAAACAGAGAATTCGAATGAAACACTTGTACACGGTTCCATTTGAGAGAAACAGTGATCAGGTCAAGGAACTCCGGCACAAATACATCCAGGTATGATGTCTAAACACCATGTCTGATTCTACAGTGACTACAGTAAACACTTCTTTTTTTCACTATTCTCTATTGCTACTCTAAAACATTTATGTAAAATTTGTGTTTGATTTTTCTTTCAGAGAATTATGGAGTTGGAGGCTAATCAGACACTACATGAATTCATTTAGGTAGACGAGACAGGGTTTAACCTGGCAAAACCTCGTAGACGAGGAAGAAATGTAATTGGGAAAAGGGCCAACGTTGATGTGCCGGGTCAAGGCTCTCTCTCTCTCACACACACACACACACACACACACACACACAGCTGAATGAATGAAAAAAAAAAAGATTTCATACTGTATGTTCTATACAGAAAGAACTGAAACATGACAAGTAATGCAGTTTTTGTAACGCCACCGACTGTTAGTATTTTGACAGTCATTGAGGTATGATTGACTATGTGTTCATGTTGGGTAGAAAACGAATGCTAAAGTTTTGACCAAATGATTCGATTTTGAAACGGGTTTGCAGTGTTTTGATAGAGTTAGTGTATATTCAAAAAGTTTCTAAGGGTTTTGAAACGTAGAGTTTGTATTTATTTAACAAACTGTGGTTTTGGTCAGAAAATTAACTATTTGGCTAATTGTGTGATGTAGGTGTGTTGCTGTGTTGACAGTTTGGAAAAAGTATTTTAAGAATTGGCAAACGCTTCTTAGCAATTGAAAAAAACTGTAAATAACAGTTACAAGTAATATGTAAAGTATAACAATTTGGAAGTAACTTGCACTTACCGCATAGTCACTTTTCACCGGGAGACGAGGGACTGCTGCATTATCTGCCTTACTGAAACCTGGCTAACAGCGGGAATTCCAGATTCGGACTTCGAACTCGCAAGGTTCTTCGTGCATCGAGTAGACCGAGCGAAAGACCTCTTGGGGAAAAGTAGAGGAGGTGGTGTATGTATTATGATCAACAAATCATGGTGCGATCAAAGGAACGTACATGTCATCAAGTCTTTCTGCTCCCCAGATCTGGAATTTCTCATGCTTTTGTGTCGACCATTCTGGCTTCTGAGGGAATTCACAGCGCTCATTATCACAGTTGTGTATATCCCCCCACAAGCCGACACAGAGCGGGCTCTCCAAGAACTTTACGGGAGTATAAGCAACCAGGAATTGTATGGCAACACACAGCTCAAACACCATCATAAAGTTTGCCGACGACACGACGGTGGTAGGTCTGATCACTGACGCTGATGAAACAGCCTACAGAGAAGAGGTGCACACTCTGTCACGTTGGTGTGATGAACACAACCTCTCTCTCAACGTCAGTAAGTTTATCACCAGTGGAGCGAGTCAATAGTATTAAGTTCCTTGCTGTCAACATCACAGAGGAGCTTACATGGACCACTCACACCGATGCCGTATTGAAGAAGGCTCACCAACGTCTCTTCTTCCTGAGACAGCTGAGGAAGTTTGGTCTGAACTGCCACATCCTCACTCGATTCTACACCGGCACAATAGAGAGTATCCTAACTGGCTGAATCACTGCCCGGTACGGTAACGGCACTGCTCTCAACCGGAAAGCCCTACAGAGAGAAGGTACGAACTGCCAGGCACACAGTCGGAGGTGAGCGTCCCTCCCTTCAGGACATTTACAGCAGACAGTGTGTGAAAAATGCAAGGAGGATTACAAGAGACACTAGCGAACCCGAGCCACGGTCTGTTATTACTCCTTCCATCATGAAAGTGATACCACAGCATCAGAGCCCGCACAAGCAGACTGTGTGACAGCTTCTTTCCCCAATCAATCAGACTCTTAAACTCTTGACTTCCACAATCTACTCAATAGCACTGCACTTTATCACCCACTAGCACACACAACTTTATACACCGTCTTACTGTTATACAACAATATATATCAATCACTTTACACTATGCACATTGTGTGTAAATTTGCTGCTAGACGAGCGTAGATGGCGGCGCGTGAACATCGCGAGGCTCAGCGTCTCTCAAGTTTTAGCAATTATATAGTGTTTTTCTTGCTCATCTCGGGCCTGTTCGTTCAGAACAGTTGTGCATTCACATCGTACACCCGGCATGAGCTTTTGGATATCGGTTTGCGCATTCCCGGAAGTTATATCAGCAAAGTTCAACTCGTCCCTGTGATCGCCAAAACACCCGATGCTACGCACCCCACACGGCCTTAACTCATCTACTGCACTATAACTTCAATAACTGCATTAACTCATCTACTGCACTGTAACTGTATTAACTGCACTAACTCATTTACTGCACTGTAACCTTAATAACTGCATTAACTCATCTACTGCACTGTAACCTTAATAACTGCATTAACGCATCTACTGCACTATAACTTAATAACTGCATTAACTCATCTACTGCTCTGTAACCTTAATAACTGCATTAACTCATCTACTGCACTGTAACCTTAATAACTGCATTAACTCATCTACTGCACTGTAACCTTAATAACTGCATTAACTCATCTACTGCACTATAACTTCAATAACTGCAACTTCAATACTCAGTGGAGATGGTGGTCTAGTGGTTTAAACCACTGAACTGGTAAATCAAAAGGTTGCTGGTTCGATCCCAGCAGCCACCACCAGTGTGTCCTTGAGCAAGACACTTTACTCCATGTTGCTCCAGGGGGATTGTCCCTGTAATAAGTGCACTGTAAGTCGCTTTGGATAAAAGCATCTGCCAAATGACTAAATGTAAATGCATTAACTCATCTACTGCACTGTAACCTTAATAACTTCATTAACTCATCTACTGCACTGTAACCTTAATAAGTTCATTAACTCATCTACTGCACTATAACTTCAATAACTGCATTAACTCATCTACTGCACTGTAACCTTAATAACTGCATTAACTCATCTACTGCACTGTAACCTTAATAACTTCATTAACTCATCTACTGCACTATAACTTCAATAACTGCATTAACTCATCTATTGCACTATAACTTCAATAACTGCATTAACTCATCTATCGCACTATAACTTCAATAACTGCATTAACTCATCTACTGCACTATAACTTCAATAACTGCATTAACTCATCTACTGCACTGTAACCTTAATAACTGCATTAACTCATCTACTGCACTATAACTTCAATAACTGCATTAACTCATCTACTGCACTGTAACCTTAATAACTGCATTAACTCATCTACTGCACTGTAACCTTAATAACTTCATTAACTCATCTACTGCACTATAACTTCAATAACTGCATTAACTCATCTATTGCACTATAACTTCAATAACTGCATTAACTCATCTACTGCACTGTAACCTTAATAACTGCATTAACTCATCTACTGCACTGTAACCTTAATAACCGCATTAACTCATCTATTGCACTGCAACTTTAATAGATAATGTCTTTAATTAATGCACACAGAGACCCAAAAAGTTCAACAAATTTTCCATCTGCTCCTTCCAGTCTACTGACTGAACTGACTCTGAAGCAGAGAATGATACAAGCCTGCAAAAAGTCAAACCACATGTCACAGTGTCTGTTGTCAATAAGCCCCTTCAGGCAAAACAGAGAGTGTATTGTTGTCCAGTTTTCCATTTATTCGCAGTCAAGCCTGAAGAGCCTGATCTTATTATTAAGGGAATTCTCCCAACATTAGGAGGTACTTTGATGTTTTCCACCCTAGATTGAAGTTCATCAAGGCTATTTGCCTAGTTCTGTCCATAGTCAGAATGCATGTCAATGCCCATGTATCGTTTTTTTTTTTACAATTTCCCTTAACATACTCCTGCAATATGTAAAAAGTGTTTGAAGACATTCAGCAAAAAAAAATTGGGTGCAAAATAACTTTAATCTGGACTAGATCAATCTTCATGCACAACCTATTCCTTGGTACAGGGAGATATGCATTGCGACTATGGACAGAACTAGGTGAAGGGTGTACCTGTACCAAGGAATAGGTTGTGAGTTAGGAATAGGAGTTAAATTTATCAATAGTTATGTCAAGATCTTATTATTAAGTGACTTTTTATGCTATAGATTTGAGACAATTAAAGCAGATTATCGAGAAACGCATCTAAGGTTAGACCTAAACTACATTTCGTTACACTGTACTTGTATATGTGTAATGACAATAAAGTTGAATCTAATCTAATCTAATCTTTGGTTGAAGTTACCGTTCTACCATATTTGTAACAAGGAGTTTGATTTGCAGCCGTAGGCCAGTGACGCAAACATACTATCAGATAATGATCCGAAATGTCTTCACTCTGCTGAACGATTCTAACATCGTCCACATTTATACCGTAAGAAAGTATTAAATCTAAAGTATGATTACGAAGGTGAGTGGGTCCTGACACATGTTGACTAACGCCCATGGAGTTAAGAGTGTCTTTGAAAGTCATTCCCAAGGCATCTGTGTCATGGCAGACAAAGAGAGACTCAAGTGCGGGGCAAAAAACAAGGTTTATTGAGAGGTAATAAAGTCCACCACAGTCTGGTAAGAAGCACACCTACAGACGACCCCCTGCGGGCCACGGGGAAGAATCCGTAGAAAGAAGCATACCACAGACGACCCCCTGCGGGCCACGGGGAAGAATCCGTAGAAGTTGGGTTAGGGGAGGAAACTCCACCTGGAGCTCGCTGGGCGAGAGAATCTGTAATGTCTGGAAACTGGTGGATCCCAGGAGCAGTGGTGGAGCTTGGTGAAGTGGGAAATCGCAGTCCGGAACGCCAACGGGATCTGTTGTAGGTGCAGCGAAAAGGGTTACAGGGCAGGGCAGCAAGAAAACACAGAGAAGCAGGGTAGCAATCCAAAATGACCTAATGCTAGGACGTGACAAGGCTAAGGCTAAGGCTAAAGCTATGAACATCTAGAACACGCTAGATCGTAGGCAGTCTGAGCTGGCAAACTAACACGCAACGGTCAGACAAGGAACAAAGGAAAACAGAGGGGTTATAAGGATAATTCTAAGTGGAGGTAATAGAAGTCAGGTGAATGTGATGATAGCAAATAAGTCACCGGTGAGGGGAAAGCCCTAACGGGGTAAACATGGGGGCGTGGTAAATGACGTAGACACCGAGCACGCTAACTAGCTGCTAGCTGCTAACCCAGGATAGCACGTGCACGACAAAAACAAACAAGACAACTCCCAAGCCAGACAACACCAAGACAAGAGCGGGATCATGACACATCTGTATCATTATCTACATGGATGTTAAAGTCACCAACAACAAGGACTCTATCTGCGGCCAGTACTAGTTCTGATAAGAACCCACCAAAATCTTTAATAAAATCTGTGTGGTGCCCTGGAGGCCTATATACAATAGCTAGAATAAATTTAAAAAAAGTTTTGTCCTTAGTATTAGGTGTCGATACGTGAAGTACCATGACTTCAAAAGAATTGTATTTAAAATTAGACTTCTGAGAGATGATAAAAGAATTATTGTAAAGTGCAGCAACACCTCCCCCTCTACCTTTTAGACGAGGTAATATTACAATAATAATCTTGGGGAACGGATTCATTTAGAGTAATATATTCATCTGGCTTTAGCCATGTTTCTGTCAAACAAAGCATGTCTATTTTATGATCGGTTATCATGTCGTTAACAAAAAGTGCTTTATTTGAGAGAGATCTAATATTAAGCAATCCGAGACGTAACTGTTGATTATCTGTATTTTGTTCATGTTTGATTTTTTTAACGTTTATTAAATTACTTTCATGAGGTTTACGCATTATCTTATGTTAGCTAATCAGGGGAACAGACACATTCTCTATTTTATGTTGTTTGTGAGAAGGGATTATTACATGTTATATGTTTTGTGTATTCTGTAACGTGAGACGGCAAGCAGACAGTTGGTTAAGACATTCTGTCTGCTCCCTGACAGGGGCCCCAGTGAGTCAAGCTTTAGCATTATTACGATTTTTGCTATATTTCTAGACAGAAGCGAAACCCCATCCCAAGGGGGATGGAGACCATCTCGTTTCAACAGGTCAGGTCTGCCCTCAAAACTCTTCCAGTTATTTATAAAATCTATATTATTCTGCAGGCACCACTCAGACAACCAGCCATTTAGTGATGATAATCTGCTATAAATCTCATCACCACGGTAAGCAGGGAGAGGGCCAGAGAATATTACAGTGTCTGACATCGTGCTTGCAAGCTCACACACTTCTTTAATATTACCTTTAGTGATCTCCGATTGATGGAGTCTAACATCATTTGTGCCGACGTGAATAACAATCTAACTGAATTTACGATTAGCCTTAGCCAGCACATTTAAATTTGACTTGATGTCAGGCGCTCTGGCTCCCGGTAAACATGTGACTATGGAGGCTGGTGCCTCTATGTTAACGTTCCGGACAATAGAATCACCGATCACTAGGGCACTTTCAGCAGGTTTCACAGTTGGTCCGTCACTGAGCGGTCAAAACGAGACTTCTATCGGAACGGTTGAATGATGTTTTGTCTTGCGACTATGCCGTCTCACCGTCACAAAGATTCCCAGCTGCAGGGGATTTTCAACCGGAACCGAGCTGTGTGCGCTAACATTGCTCGCATCCAAAGAATTTCCTACTGTCCTTACACTCTTACTATCCTCAAATAAAGATTGGATCCCAGACTCTAATTCTAAGATCTTCTCCGTCAGCCTATTAATTTCCCTGCATTTATCGCATATAAAACCCTCGCAGCTGACAGAGAAGGCTAAACTTAACATATGACATGAGTAACAACAATAGCAATAGAAGCCATAACTCACCTGGTTTGAAGGTAAATTCTGACTTACCAAGGTTGCTCGATTAATCGTAGTATATACGCTTAAAAAGAGAAAGAGTTAGCACTCAAGACAAACTAGAGGCAAGATGATATTCCACAGTGTAAACAGAAAGCAAGCTAACACACTAACACGCTAATGCTGTGCTAACGGCCTTAAATTTACTATCAATTTTGGTTTAGAATCTTAAGTTATAAATCAATTAGCAACGAAAGGGATTAGTAACTATAATAAAATGCACTTATATTAAGTCCAAGTGCAAGTCTAAGGATACTACGACGGTGCATTTCTCTTCTTAGAGTAGAAAACCTGGTAAATCATGTCGTGTTTCTGAAGATGTGTAAATGTCAGATGAGATCCACAAAATCTGGTTCTTTTTTGCTCCCAGGACTGGCCTTGGACAGAAATACTGTCTGTTGATGAAATTCTGTGATGCAAGGTGGGAATAGATTGAAAAACACAAGTACTTGGTATTTGGGAATGTCTTTGATGTGGAACAAACTGTTTTCCCAGTTGGATGCTTGAAGTAGGAATATCCGGAGGTGGATCAATGTTCACCAAAGTGGATGGAGACGGTGAGGATGTGGCCATATGTATAGGTATCAAGCAATGTTGAATGCACAATACAATTATTTTCAATGGTCGTACAAAGGTTAACATAATCTGTACAATTTTCAAACAAAAATGAACACATACACCAATTAGAAAGTCACCGCAAATTATGATTGGCTTACACATCTTTTTAACACATCAATTTTTTTACTCTGCGGTTACTATTTCATGCACAATGTTCAATTTCACACACAAAAATGTTCAACAAGCAATTTTCAAATGGTCACACAACAAAAAAAATGTTTCCAGGTCACAAACATAATGTTTTCAAGTCCCAGGTCGGGCACCACTATATGTAACAGTGGGTACAAAGAAAAATGTATTACAAGGAGTTCAAGTCTAGCAATGGGTTGTGTTATTTTTTGTGTAGTGTGTTAACCGATTCATGTTGTTTTACTTGCATTTCACTTTTTCTTAAGAAGCTTTATCAAATTTGGATTGGATAAAGTCAGCATGTTTGGATAAAATAGAGCCCTATTTTTTTATATCACTGCACCCCTGATAAAGGACTCTATAACTCATATAACCTTAAATGTTATTCCCCGTAGATGGAAATCAGATATGGTTTTCCCTTTGTTGAAAAGGCTATGGGAAAAGTGGCGACCCATTGGAATGAGATAATTACCATCCGATGTCAAGGTTATCAGTAATGGCAAAAGCTTTTCAAACATTTTTTAAATTAGCAAAAAAAATGTCTTGGTTACGGATGTAACCTCTGTTCCCTGATGGAGGGAATGAGATGTTGTGTCGAACCGACAGATGGGGTTTGATTTGAGAACCTATCATATTCTGACTAGATTAGAAAAGACTAATGAAATTGGCGAATGAAATTTGCATGCCGGACTCCGCCCCTGGATATACCAGCTGCTGGTCTTACCTTTTGTGCAAGACTCGGGCTGACACCGGTTCTACGCGGAGGCTTTAGAACCTGGCGAAGGTATTGGGCATAGCTCAACCCGCAGCTCTGCAGATGTCTGTCAGAGAGGAGCCCTGAGCCAGTGCCCACGAGGAGGCTACACCCCGGTGGAATGTGTCCTCACTGCCAGTGGGCCGGGATCTTGGGACCGGTATGCCATGCACGATTAAGTACATCAATCTCTGTTTAGAGACAGCCAACCCCTTTGCTGATCTCCTGAAAAGATAAAAGGGCTGCTCGGAGGTCCTAAAGCTCTGTGTGCGGTTAGGGTTACACCTGAAGGGGAGTAGCGGTAATTTTGTGCACTAAGCCGGGCCGGGGTCTCAAGATAACCTGAGGTTGTCTTGGCCCGAAATCTAGGCAATCCGTGGACACTGAGAATACTTTTAGGGCCCCTACCCTCTTGAAAGAAGCAAGCGGCATCGGTCTAGATTGAGAGATGAGAAAGAGCGGTGTCTTCCAATGGCTATAAAACAGGACCTCTGAGGGCCCGTCGGGACCACATCGGTGTCCCAAGAGGGTTCGGTCCATGAATGAGGCAGATTCCGACTTATCGCGCCCCTTAGGAACCTAATGATCAGATCGTGCTGTCCCAGAAACTTTCCAGCGACTGGTTTATGATGAGCGGCAATGGTAGCTACATACACTTTCAGTGTTGAAGGGGAGAATTGTTTGGGTTGAAGGGTTTACTCTCGAGTCTCTCAGGAAGAACAGCACGTTCCCAATCGAGCAACTCCACCTCAAGAAGAGCACCAGGACGGGTAGCGGCGCCACTTAAAGGCTTACAGCAGCCTAGTGGTATGGGTCCTCCCTGAGTGAGCAATCCACTGTATGGTCAGTCAGTATCTGCTCGTCCCGTCCAGGAGCCAGAGATGGAGGTTTCAGAGGTCTGGTCTTGGATGCCACAATGTGCCCTTCCCCTGAGAAAGCAGGTCCTTCGTCAGGGTAATCAGCCATGGGGGAGTTGTCGTCAGGAGCATTAGCGCTGAGATCCAATCGAATGGGCCAGTATGCCGCAACTAGTAGCACTTCATGTGTAGCACTAGTAGCTTTCCTGTGGCTCAGTGGTAAGAGCATGGCGCTTACAACACCAAGGTCATGGGTTCGATCCCAGGAGATTGCACATACTATACATATTAAATGTATAGGATAATGCAATGTAAGTAAATTTGGAAAATAGCGTATGCCAAATGCGTAAATTGTTATTGTAATTGATGCGCCACTTTCCTGATCTTGCACAGAACCTGTGCAAAGAGGCTCATTGGGGGAAAGGCGTACTTTCGGTTGATCCGCAGCCAGCTGTGCGCTAGAGTACCATAGCGGGTAATGGGTGGTGTCCAGGTATGCAAACAGGTCTATTTGTGCCTGCCTGAATTGTACCCAAATAAGCTGGACTGCGTGGGGTTGGAGTCGCTGTTTGGGTCCGCTGTTTGGTTCAGGTCGCATGGGGTGTGTGTGGCACGCGGGGACTTCGTCACCTGTTGACTCCACCGGAGAAGGTGTGGGGCGAGTTGTGTTGACTGCCGTAAGCGAATGCCACCCTGGTAGTTGATATATGCCACGCCCGTTGTGTTGTCCGACCGGACCAGCACGTGCTTGTCCTGCTCGAGAGGTTGTAGCCTTCAGTGCATGTAGCACAATTAACAACTCTAGGCACCCCAACCCTGCAGGGAGGCATCTGTCGTCACCTTGTAACCTGCCCAAGTGGGACCCCGTCCGCAGAAAGGTCATTGAAGACCAAGGGGTAAGGGTGCGTTGGCAGAGAGGCGTGATCACCATACATCTGCTGCCCGTGTGTCACGCTCTCCAGGGAACTCGACTCTGTAGCCAGTGCTGGAGCTGTCTCATGTGCATCAACCCGAGGGGGATGACCCCCGCCGAGGACGCCATGCGGCCCAGGAGCCACTGAAATAGTTTGCAGACGGCAGGGTCTTAGCAACTGCTGTCATGGAACGGTAAGCAGACGTGGTGGTGGGTGGATCCCGAAAGAACACAGCCACCCGTGAACGCAACGTGTGTTGCACCCACAAGAAGAGTGGGACATGCCGCGCTGGAGTAATTTCGTCATTTTAGAAAAAAACTTGAACACCTCTGGAACTGCCGAGATGCCCAGGGGAAGTCGCTGCAGGAAGGGATAGTACGCTGCACCATGTCGTACGATTCCAGCAGATTCAGAAGATCAGTGTAGATCACTGTAGAGATCATAAGATTGAAGGCTCCAAAGAAAAAAAGGTGAATGAATGCAGCAAGCCGTCTCCCTTTTATACCCGGATATTCAGGGGTGGTGTCCGGCATGCAAATTTCATTCGCCAATTTCATTGGCCTTTTCAAAACTAGTCATAAGATGATAGGTTGCCAAGTCAAACCCCATCTGTTTGGTTCGACAACGTCGAGAGACTGACAAAAGGGGAACATATTTTAACTGAAAATGACATTTTATATGAATTTCAATCAGGCTTCAGATCTGGTTACAGCACTATTACAGCAGCCATGTTAGTCACACGTGATGATATTAATTGTCTGGATAGCAAACAGTATCGTACAGCATTTAACCGAGCCTTAGAGCTTCTGAAAGAATCATTTTGGTAATTGCAACAGTCATGGGCGTAAATCCTGGGTGGGACGGAGGGGACATGTTCCCCTCTATGTGAGGGTTGTCCCCCCTCGATCAATTAAACTCGCATTCTCTATTTTCATAAATATGTTTATGTTTACCCTAACTAATTGTGTAATTAGAAGAAAACACAAACGCAAAAAAATGTGTTTAAAGTTTAATAACTGTTGAGTTCCCCCTCCCCTGCCTCTCAGAGTGGTTTGGCCCACTGCCTGCTATCATCTCACCTGCGCTTTGAGCAACACATACAAGACAGGTATGCGGCTCAGTTCATCAGTGGTTGTTGAACTCCATTAACAAGACTATTTTATTCACTTTAAATTAAGTGATACTCTTTAATGTAGTTGATGCTGATTCATTAATAAATTAGTTGTTGCAAAAAATGCTGATTACCGATGTATTTTGCATGAATCTGCTATGTTAGCGATTAAAACGTAACTTAGCTAGTAAACGTTAACTAGTAACAGAGGACGTCACACACTGCAACTAACACGGTGAAGCCATTTCCCATGGATTGTTTTATTAACCGCCACAATTAGCCACCGATCCTGCCATTCATGTCCCGTGTCACACACAACCAGAATATACATACTTTGATGTATGTTAATTGTATTATCATTCCTTACCTGAGGATGGCGCTCCCAGTCTAGGATGTGTAGGTTGGAACCTGCAAGAGCGGGGAATAAAAAGAGTTCAGTAGAACAACAAGTCGCATGAAACCGTGTCTCCGTGAGTTATTAAAACACACATCCAATAAACATCAGATGGTGTCAGAAGAAAACAATGGAGCAGTTGAAGGCTCCTAACAGTTTGGATTTCGAGGGAAATCTAGCGGAAAACTGGCGAACATGGATTCAAAAGTTTGATCTGTATCTGATTGCAACTGGCATTGCAGAAAAGAGTGACAAGGTAAAATGTGCGACATTTCTTCACGTGGCGGGAGATGACGCCATAAAGGTATTTAATACCATGGACTTTGATGATGATGTGGATGATTTTGATGTGCTCAAAGAGAAGTTTCGAGAGTACTGTGAGCCAAGAAAGAATATTACGTTTCTGAGGCATATGTTTTTCACGAGAGCACATGGACCGAACGAAACCATTGATGCATACGTGACTGACCTAAAAAATAAGGCGAAAGACTGTGAATTTGGAAGATTAAATGATGACTTGATTAAAGATCGCATTGTCTATGGTGTTAACAATGACACAGTGAGAGCGAGGCTTCTCAGAGAAACAGATTTGAACCTAGCAAAGGCTGTGGATATCTGTCGTGCAAACGAAATAACAAAAAGCCATATGAAAGTGCTGCATGAAGAAGCAGACGTGGCTGTGAACAAAATCATGAGGACAAAGTCAACCGACAGACATGCGAACTTCAAACACGCAGGGAAAGAAAAGGAAGAGTGCACAAGATGTGGTTATGTACATGAGCCAAGGAAGTGTCCAGCTTATGGAAAAATATGTAATGAGTGCTCGCGGAAGAACCATTTTAGCGGCATGTGCAAAACACCACAACAAAAAGGCAAACCGAGAAGATTAGAGAAAAAAGTCTATGAGATAGAACAGCAAGAAGATGCTGAATTGTTTATAGGTACCATCGAAGTTGAACGAAGTGAGCAAACAGCTAGCAAATGGCTGACACAAATGAATACAGTCTCTACCATGGAAAGAGAAAACAAGAAATGGACTCAAGAATTCAGAATAAACAACTGCATACTTACCTTTAAGCTAGATACAGGGGCAGAGTGCAACGTGTTGTCATTTAAAGACTTTGAGAAAACTTCTAACAAGACAACACCTCTGAAGAAATCAAACTGCACGTTAGTTACTTATTCTGGCCACACGATGGAGACAAAGGGTAAACTTCGACAGAGGGGAGTATTTGATGTGTGTTGATTACTTTTCAAAGTTTCCAGAGATTGCTAAACTCACACAGACGAGAAGCAAACATGTGGTGACAGCTCTTAAATCCATTTTTGCGAGACATGGGATCCCGGATGAAGTGTTGTCGGAAAATGGTCCGCAATTCTCAAGTGCAGAATTCAAAGCATTTGCAGAAAACTGGGAGTTTGGACATACCACCTCGAGTCCTAGATTTCCACAGGCAAATGGGCAAAGTGAAAGAGCAATCCAGACTGTCAAGAACCTGTTAAAGAAAGCACAGGAGAGCCAAAAAGATCCTTATAATGCTCTATTGGAGTACAGAAATGCTCCTTTGGATGGTGTGAAACTATCTCCTGCACAGATGCTTATGGGTCGAAGACTGAAATCAAAATTGCCTACATCAACACAGCTGTTGCAGTGTTTCCCCTAGGTTTGCAGCTTTGGGGGGGGGGGGATTGACGAGAAATCTTAAATCATTTCCATTTCATTCTTTATGTGAATCTATCTATCTATCTATCTATCTATCTATCTATCTATCTATGTCACATAAATTGGTTGTTTAGGAGGGTAATGCTTTGTAAAAGTAAAAAAATGTTAACATAAGATATCTATTTAAAAAAAAAAATAAACGTATTTAAATCTTTTTAAAATTGACTTTTGCAAATAAACTTTGTTAAATTTATAGAAGTATTTGTTAATATTAATGGACCAGAGCTAACAACTAAAAAAAGATTTATAAATACTAACAAACATATTGCTCATTCATTGTTCGTTAATGTCAGTTAATACATTTATATGATAATCAAATTTTAAATGGCCTTTAATTGTGAGACGTTTTTTTTATATCATGCATTTATAAGAGAATAATCCTGTCAGACGCAGCACTGCTGTGAACGCGCGCTGTTCTGGACGTCATCACATGCGCTGTTCTGAACGTCATCACGTTCGCAGGACATTCCCATACAACACAGAGCGGCCTGCATAGCCTATTAAATATCTCTTGTCTTATTTAATCAGCAGATTTACAATGTCCTGACTAAAAACATTTGAAACACACATATGTAAATAGTAAGCGGCATGTGATTCATTAATATACAGTTTACCTGTCATCCGGTGATGACTGGACTTATGATGCTTGTCAGGGGCAGGATGCGCAACACTTAGACTTGGAGCAGGAGAGCTACACCGGCTGCTACTCGCAGTAGAGTGAGTGTTGCCATCTTCAGTTCCATGTGAGGGCTTAAAAAACGCAAATATTTTCATCTGGTTTTCATCTGATTGACGCGACATATTTTCCCGCTGCGCGCTCTCTGCCCGCTAGTGTTTGTTTGTGTGTGAGTGTGCACGCGTGCGCACTCATTGGGATAATTGTAAACGCGCAAACACAGACAGAAAAGACATGCCATCGTGGAAATAAGATAAAAACCATATTAGATTGGCTATTTAGTTTGTTTAATTACATAAAAAAATTGTAATCAGGCGCTATAAAGAAAATCAAATCAAATTTACTTGACGTTCAAGGGTGGCGGGGCGAGCCGTTAGGAGGGCGGGGCGCCCCCCTTATATAATGGTAGGGGAAACACTGTGTTGAGACCACAACTGTACAGAAATGTACATAAAGACATCAAGGCCAGACAGCTGAAACAGAAAAGTTACTTTGACTGTGGAGCAAAACAGTTACCAACTATAGCAGAAGGAGAGAAAGTGAGAGTAAAAGTCAAAAACAACTGCCAACCAGCAATTGTGTTGAGGAGTCATGAACAACCAAGATCATATGTGATTCAAAGGCCTGACGGAAACACCCTCAGAAGAAATCGAAGACACCTTCTTAAAACCAGAGAAATGAAAGCTCTCGCGCAAGTTCTATCAGGAAGACTCCTCGCATCATAATTAATTACCGGTTAGCCTATCATCCCTCAGCACGTAGTATATAAGGATGGTACTTACCCTCTCTTTCGTTTGCAGAAACTATCGCATGTGTGACATAGTGTTCGTCGTAAGTTAAGCAAACCAATCATGTGGAAAAACCTCTAGTCGATTGCGACTTCACAGATTATGACGACGATCCACCTCCTACTTTCCCCTCAAACGTGCGACTAGTTCGCACATCCAGAACTGGAATTCCCATGGGCTCAACGGCCAACGGAAAAATCACGAACACTTTAGAGCCGCAAGGTATTCCAGTGGATAAAAATATCATGCCGTTGGCTTCTAACATCTGGGTAAATCCTGCTGTCCATGGACGTTCCGGAATCTTCACGACTATAGTTCTCATAAACAGGTTCTGCAAATAGTCCAAGGACTGTCCGGAAACGCTAAATCTAGGAAATATGCTAGGGGTCTTTGAGAGATTTATCGGGAACCCCGCTTCCAGTTCTGCAACAGGTAGGCCTACAACATTTGCTTTATCCCCGGATTTTCCCAACCTACTCGAGTCGATAAATCCCTCGACATCCTCGTCTACATCCTCAAACGTCTAAGCGACGGCTCCACCGATGGTGCAGACTTCAACTTTCGTCGAGCAGCTCTGAGCGCTACTCCGTGTAATTTGTCGACGGCAGCGGCTGCCCAATACTTCGGCGGACGATTCGGCCACCTTTGCGGCTTCAGTTTCGCACCAAATATGCTCTAACATCATTAAAGGTAAGGAGACTCTTTTATCAGAGATACGGATGCTCCATTTTCTATGAATTTCATCAGTGCCGGCCCTACCTTATAAGCGATATAGCAGTTGCACGGGGCCTCCTTGGCCACTAGAGAGCCTCTGCCGTGGGTGAAAATTGAATTTACATGCTATTTATGTCAGTGTCATTCATCATGTGCGTTAACTTTAAACTGTGCTAAGATTAAAAAATGGAAATTCGGCACTATCAGTCTGGTGCAGAGAAGAGAAAGAAGAGGAAAGAAGATGAGAAAAGAAAGGATCATGAATAGGGTAAGTGTGCATTCCCTGGATTCGAACCCACGATGTTAGCGTTGCTGGAGCGACGCTCTGACCACTGAGCTACAGGAAAATGTGACGGTTTGTAAAATTCAATTCAAGTTATTTATATAGCGCTTTTCACAATGTGTATTGTTTCAAAGCAGCTTTACAGGGGAAAACGTGAAAAACAGGAAAGGTAAAACACAGCACAGTGCATGGTATTTATACAACGAGTATATCATTCCAATAAATAATATCTAATTTCTAAATATATAAATAAATGTAGTTTGTTGTTTGCATTAGATCATGGGGGACCTCATTTTGTAATCAGTTTAGAGCTCCAAAATGCTAGGGACGGCCCTGAATATCATAGATCAAGTTCCACTAAATCTGCTTCGTGTCATTGCTCAACTCATGGCTGGCTGGTCCATCATCGACACCGAGTACTGGTGCGTTACTTCGGCGGTCAGGAAACTTTGACCTGTGTAGTATGCAGCTCTCACCGACATTCTGCCTCGCTCTGCCCGGAAACTCGCGAGTCAAGGTTCTGTTGCTGTCCATGGTGATGACCTTGTAAGCTCAGCCTACGACAATAGTGGGCGGTCAAATCATAACCTTGACAACTCTCGGATTTGTTACAATTCAATGAGTCCGTATGCACGTATTTTAATGTATATTTTCGCACATTCGTAGTTCTACAACGAGCCCCATCCGAAATACGTCTGCCTCATACGGCTTCTACTGAAAGGTAATTCTAAAGATTCGCAAAATCATGGATTAACGCCTTCCTATCGCTTTTCCCATTCTAAAGGAACTGGTTTACTCGCTGCGCAAGGGTTATTCTCCTAGAAGCCGTGTTTAGCTGCCTTCTAGGGCTTAATGCGTCAGGGGAATTTACTAAACGACTCCCGAAGTTTGAACCATTTGAGACTTAACCTTTTCAGATGTTACCTTCTCACCGAATCACTTTACTATTTTCCTTAAACATTCGAAGACCGAAACACTACGCACAGGCTTAACAATACTATTTCACGTTCTAATGGAGATATTTGCCCCTTCACTTCCATGGTAAGATACCTCCAAACCCGCCCTGGTCATACAAATTAAACCCCCTATTCATGTTATCAAATGGCTTCCCCATAACAAAAGAAGTGGTTCAGGACTCATCTTGAGCAGCTCGGGAGAGTTGTGGCAAGTCTTCCCAACTTTACACCAGGCAATCATTTCGGATCGGCGCTGCTACTTCAGCAGCCGCCCGTGGGATTCCGACTTCTTCTATCAAGGTCCTGGGCAGATGGTCATCTATGGCATTCGAATCCTATATACGACTAGATTCTAAAACCATCCTGGTTGCTCAGCAGGCGAACTTAAGGTACTACTTTGCAATTACTGGTGGTGGTGGTATAAGTATAGGTTACTTATTGCACGGCTTGGGCAAGCCTCATATCAGCCTCTCTAAGATTTGAGTTAATTCTCCGGCTCATGCAAGCCATTCAGCCTGTGCAGGCTCCCGGAAATCAGTGGCTCGTGTAAGCCCATTCAGCCCATGCAGGCTCTGTTGTTTTATGGTTGTTGTTTATTTTATGATTTCCTTTTGTGCTTTTGCAGCCCATCCAGCCTGTGCAGGCTCCTGGGAATTACGTTGGGGGAAACCATTGGCTCATGCAAATCCTTCAGCCGTGCAGGCTTCCGGAAATCAGTTGGGGAAAATGTTCGGCTTGTGCAAGCCCATTCAGCCCGAGCAGGCATCTGGAAATACGTTGGGGGAAAATTTCGGCTCGTGCAAGCCCATTCAGCCTGAGCAGGCTTCTGGTAATACGTTGGGGTAAATTTAATACGTTGGGGAAAATGTTTGGCTTGTGCAAGCCCATTCAGCCCGAGCAGGCATCGGAAATAAGTTGGGGAAAATTTTGGCTGGTGCAAGCCGATTCAGCCCGAGCAGGCATCGGAAATAAGTTGGGGAAAATTTTGGCTGGTGCAAGCCCATTCAGCCCGAGCAGGCATCGGAAATATGTTGGGGAAAATTTTGGCTTGTGCAAGCACATTCAGCCCGAGCAGGCATCGGAAATACGTTGGGGAAAATTTTGGCTGGTGCAAGCACATTCAGCCCGAGCAGGCATCGGAAATGCGTTGGGGAAAATTTTGGCTGGTGCAAGCCCATTCAGCCCGAGCAGGCATCGGAAATAAGTTGGGGAAAATTTTGGCTGGTGCAAGCACATTCAGCCCGAGCAGGCATCGGAAACACGTTGGGGAAAATTTTATACGTTGGGGAAAATGTTCGGCTTGTTCAAGCCCATTCAGCCTGTGCAGGCTCTGGAAATACGTTGGGGAAAATTTTATACGTTGGGGAAAATGTTTGGCTTGTGCAAGCCCATTCAGCCTGTGCAGGCTCTGGAAATATGTTGGGGAAAATTTTGGCTTGTGCAAGCCCATTCAGCCTGTGCAGGCTTCCGGAGAATTTGAAGGCTTTTAGAAGCCCAATTAGCCGGTGCCCACCATCAATAGAAGGCAGGCATAATGTTACTTCATGTTTCAACCATGGCTAACTGACACTTACTTTCTCCTTTAGGAACGGCAAGGAGACACATCATCCAGTGGGTTGATTTTGTTTACTTTCTCTTTTGGGGTAGGCTCCGCCCCTGCCTTATCTCCAGGCAGGAACATCGGAACCATATTCCATGATTCATTCATCGGACGGGGCCTATGCCCAAAGATCTTTAATATTATGTTTAATAAATATTATCTATCGTTCTATGTTTCTTGAGTCTTTCTGGTAGAAATGAAAGCTCTCGCGCAAGTTCTATCAGGAAGACTCCTCGCATCATAATTAATTACCGGTTAGCCTATCATCCCTCAGCACGTAGTATATAAGGATGGTACTTACCCTCTCTTTCGTTCGCAGAAACTATCGCATCTGTGAAACCTCCATCCTCCCCACCACCACCACCACCAGGTCAGGGTCCCGTCCTCAGTCCGGGGGTAGGCTCCGCCCCTGCCTTATCTCCAAGCAGGAACATCGGAACCATATTCCATGATTCATTCATCGGACGGGGCCTATGCCCAAAGATCTTTAATATTATGTTTAATAAATATTATCTATCGTTCTATGTTTCCTGAGTCCTTCTGGTAGAAATGACTTTTTCACAACCAAGCTCTATAGAGCTGGATGAATGTTCTTCAGCAAACAGTGAGAGTGAAGCGCGTAGTACACGAGTGCAGTCACCTGCACTGTCACCAGTGAAAAGTCCTGTAAAACCAACTGTGGACAAGGAAGAACAAGTCAAAAGGTCAAGATGGGGTAGACTGATTAGGCAACCAAAACTGTATTCTCCATGAAAGCATTAAAGAGGAGTTAAAGAGTAAAGAGATGTTTATAGTTAATGGGTTATGGAAACAACACTGATTTATCCAAGTTATAGTGTTAATTGAGAAATTAATAATAGCAGCTGTGTTGTGTAATCTATTTCTTAAGAGAGGAGATGTTATGTATGTTAATTGTGTTATCATTCCTTACCTGAGGATGGCGCTCTCAGTCTAGGATGTGTTAGGTTGAACCTGCAAGAGCGGGGAATAAAAAGATTTCAGAAGAACAACAAGTCGCATGAAACCGTGTCTCCGTGAGTTATTAAAACACACATCCAATAAACATCACACATACTGGTTAAAATTTTATGACATGGCATCATATCTAGCGTCCACTAAAGGTGCTCATCTTTCATTCAGTTAGAGAAGGTTGTTTTCTCAGCATCTAATTTGTGCTGTGTGTGCGCGGCGGATAATCTAAACATTCAGTTTACTGAAACTCAGGCGATTAATCAACGAGTACAACACAGAATTTAAGCATCTGTCACTGTTTCTGACTGTTTGTTTGGGTACACAAAAATGAACAGAGTTTGTTGGTGGAGGCTGTTCACTACAGTGGAAAATAACAACACTCATTAATGTAGATGTACGGTGACTTAGTCAGACAATGGTACAGACATAAACATGTTCGGGCCTGGTCCTCTCTCTTCAACGGTTCGGTCGCTCGGTCTCTTATATGCGCCCAATCTCCTACGTGATACGAGATCGGTGTGCGCACCACTGGCGCTCATTAACAATTACTCACCGGCCTCAAACCACGGTCTCGCCCCGCCTACTCCACTACAAATATAAATCAGGATAACATTTTAAAAGTGTTTAAGTGTTTAAAAAGTGACTCATTGTCAACATGTAGTATCAAGGGTAGTCTGTTTTTATATTTATTTCCTGTCTTCAGACAATAAATAAATAAATGAAAAAAAGCTTTATTGTTCACTTTTATTACAATATGTGACAGTTCAGTTCAGTTATAATATGACTGTAAGTCTGCATGATAAACCTATAAATGCATATTGTCGCTTAGTGCCGTAGTAAGTACAGTTTTGACTGTATTATTTGTGACCCCTTCAAAAATTGCTCTTGACAAATTTTATATGAATTGTCCCCCCCTACTGTTAAATGAGATTTACGCCCATGGTCTTGGTCAAACTTAAATTTGGTTCTAAACTCTGCGTTTCACTCGTTGAAGCATAAGATCAGTTCACTCAATTGTAACTTTACCAGGGGAGTGTATAGACAGGGAACATTCTTATAAATATCTGGGTATATGGCTGGATGAACATTTGGGTTTCATGTACATTGAAAATCTTTTAAAAAAGCTTGGACCAAACATGTTTCACTTTCGAATGAAGAAAGAAAATTATAAAAAGCTGCTTCCTCTGAGTCTTAGATTATAGTGATTTGATATATACACATGCAAGTGTGTCCAAAGCTGGACTGTGTATATCATGCTGCTGGATTATTTGTGACGGGTGCTTCACGCACTTATCATTGTTCTCTGTATGAATTATTGGGCTGGTCCTCTTTATTAAAAAGGAGAAAAATACACGTTACTGTTTATTGCTAAGGTGCTACCAGGTAAATTGCCTTATTTAAGCTGTAGTCTTTATATTATCACACCTGTAACTATAGCACTAGATCTTCAGCTAAGTTGCTATTAAATGTTCCTAAAAATTAAGCTTTTTATGGGATGAGCTGTAGGGTGTCTTTATCTCGCTTCGCTGGATATTTGAAACATCTTTTATGGATTAATTTAAGGGAAACGTGTGAATGCTTTTAGGAAAATGTCTTTGATTTGATGTATGCATTGCTGGTTTGGTGTGTCTGTAGTTCTTTTTGTGAATCTATTAGTGTTGCTATCTTTGCGTTGCTATATATCTCTATCTCTACATAACTTACTGTGAGCAGCTGATGTCGAGGGCTTACTGGGGATGGTTCTGCTATAGTTGCTATCTTTGCTGTTCATTAAAAAATATGTAAAAATATTAAATCATAAGCAAATATAATTCTATTCTTATCCTGTTCTGAATGTATTCATTTTTTTTAATGATCATGAAAAGAAGATACCAGATAAAACCATACCATTAAAATGCTGTAATAATATTTGTTCAAAGAGTGAATAGTTTTAGTTAAATAACATAAAATGATCAGACACCTCGTCGCCCCAAACAACAAGAACAATTCACAAAGTGAACCTGCACCCGTGTTTATATTAGCTGCATTTCCAATACCGTTAAAAAGCCAAAGTAAAATTGTGAAAACACAACCAATTGAAATGCATACATTCACAAAAACGGCCATACATTGTAACACTGACCTTTAAGTAAGTACACGTAGTTAATTATTATAACTCAGTAAACAAGTAACAAAAGTCACCAACTGTTTTTATGCTATTATGAGGTGTTGTTTTTCACGCAATTCTGCAATGGAACATTTTGCAAAACTGAAATGGAAATAGTTTTTGTCTAATTTACAGTTCACTTCGTGAATGAATAATCACATAATTACAAAATAAAATTTCTGTTGCATTACATTATTTAATGGAAATGCTGTTATTTCAAATGATTCTTTTAACCAACAGACCGGGGTGGTCTCATTTGAAAGAAAATAGTGACAAGAAATAGTGACATTAATTTTCCTAGCCATACCCTAAAAACCAGTTACAGGACGTAGGCAACAACTACATAGACTTCTAGGAATATCACTGGATCAGAACATTGTAGAGACAAGAGGGCTTTACTGGCAAGAAGTCTTTACATATCAACCTGGCAACCATTTAGAGCACCTTAGCAACCAATTGTATACACTGCCATTATAAAAGGATATCCTTGCAGCACTTTGTCTTAGAGACAAGCTCCTTTTAATCAGTCTCCTAGTATCTCTGTGCCACGCCCTGGCAATCATTCCGAGCATCCTAGTAACAAGTTCTATTGGTTTTTATTCAAAGGGACATCTTTGGATAGAACTGTCATAGAAACGTTATAGTTGATGGGCTCGTTTGACTCAACATAGCAAACAGTCAATCATGAACCACCTTCAGGGCTTTGTAGCAATGCTCTAGCAAGCAGTGTCGAGCACCCTATTAAGAAGGGGTTTAATCAGATCTAGATGTCATAGAGGCATGAGGATTGGTTTATATCTGGCAAGCAGCCTTTGAAGAGTCATCTTTGGCTGCTGCCGAGCCACTTCCTAGCAACCAAATGGGTAACCTAGCGACCCTTTTGTTGATTTTGATTACTTCTTTGAGAATTTACATAGTTTAACTAACCAACAACAACTCTGAACAAGAGCTGCAAGCAGCAACACGGGGGCCAAGCCCATGCTTTGCGCCACTATACCCAGGGTACCCAACACCCCCAGGCCACATTTCCCCTAGCGTACCCAGGACACGAAATTAGACAGTAGAGCAAAAGTACCAGAAATACGGTTTATCAGAGGAACAGATTCTGTTTGAATATATTTTCACTTTAAGTCACACTACATACAGTATATCGTGCTTTGTTTTATTTTATTCCATTACTAGAACGACGATACATTTCGTTTGATTACATTCTTGCAAATCGAAATGTGTAAATGCACAATACGAAGTGTGACGAGTCACCCCTTGCACAATCAGCGTCGCCACAGAGACGGAGGAAATTAGAGCGGCACACCTGCCGCTCATAAGGAGGCAAGCTTAGCAGCCTTTAAAAGGAGACTGCTGAGAAGAGAAGGGTGGGCACCAACTCCTCATAGACAGAATTCTTCTCACGCTAACGGATATGCTTTGTGTGTGTTGTCTCGTTGACCTAGGATCCGAAGAATAGGACAATCAAGCTACTCTGTGAGTGGAAGTTTCCAGCCCTACAGAGGACCAATCCGGCAGAACTTCACAGTCTCTGAACCAAAGTGGACACGCTCAGGATTACCTTCGTCTCCCAGAGCTCTGGGTTGCTCAATATATATCCAATATTTGCTAATAAACTTACCCTCCGGGGTTGTATCTGCCACTTCTGGGTGTGTGTCGAGATTCGAACTAGCGACCACTTGCTCACAAGACTTGCGTATTTATAAGGTCCGCCACTAAGTTGGTATGCTTCACCAAGAAGCATTCAAGGGTAATAAAAAAATATAAAAGAGTAATATATCACTTTAACGAGGAAGGCGGGGCCGGTGGCATGAGTGATAGTGGGAATCAGCCGTGCACACACCGGTCCGGCATATCTCTCGGAGGACATCGGGAGCATAAAAGGATGAGCAACAGGACTAGAGAGGACCGGGCCCGGATATTTGTTTAGTCTGTATTTATGTTCTTGTGGCCGGCAGTCGACCGTGAGGTGGCTGCCGGCCTTTTACTTCTGTGTTATTGTTTATTTATCTTTGATTAAAGTTTGGTTAAATGTTTGTCGGTTCCCGCCTCCTTCCTTGCCTATTTTGAACTTTTCTACACTCACAGTATCGATGACAGATGTCAGAAGTGATAATGAAAGACAGAATGTCATTTTGCACTTAGCTTGTTTCTGTTTGTATGTATTTACATGTATTGTAAACCGCTTTAGTTGCACTACGTACATCGCACTTTATTTTATTTTATAACATTACTAAAATGACAAACATTTCGTTTGTTGACATACTTGGACTGTTTGTGCACATACCTGCATATTGAAATGTATAAATGCGCAAGACGAGAACGGAACAAACAATCTCTTGCATCCTACACTTGCGAATTTATCAGGTGCACCACTCAGTTGGCTTGTGTTACTCATCACCTTCATTTTTAAAAGCATTACCTCACAAACGTTAGGTGGCGCTGTCTTGAGACTTCATGGATACCTTTGGGACTACAAGTTGGTGTCGCGTGTCAAATTTGGTGGCGATATAGCTTGCGGTTCAAACGATTTCGCGATTTTTGCCAGATTTCAAAATAGCGGACGAGGCCGATCATTCAATATCGACATGATTGAACTCACCCAACCCGGCACGATTCGAGGAATCCGTAGACACCGAGATCATGGTTTTCTGACAAACATTTCAAAAGTGAGAGGCAAAAATATACATTATTCAAATCTTGCGACCCATAGGTGGCACTGTTCCCAATTTTGGCAAGGACCCCCAGTCTGAGGTGTAGTTGACACGTACCAAGTGTCGTATCGATGAATCAAACATTGCCCTTGTTACAGCCTCCAATACCTTATTGGGTCAACTTTGAAAAGTTTGCAACGTCATAACTTTTGAGCAACAGGGAATATCTAAATTCTGGAGCTTTTCTTCTATTCGGCTCACTCCAAAGATGGACTGCCCGCTTACTCCAGTAACTTAGGAGAAGCGAAAAAGTCATCAAGTCTGCTGTAGTTCGTGAGTCTGCTATTTACCCTGTTACCTCGTTTGAAATATTGAACTGGACTGTTGCCTGTTGCTAGTAAAGATTATTTGAACTTGTTTATTTCATCACTCGTTGACTGATAGTTTGAACTTGTTTATTGAATTATTCATTGACTGATTGCTAAGTTGTTAGCGTTTTTGTTGCGTTGGTACTGAAGTGAAGTTGCTGCTTGACATTAGAAGTTTGCACTTAAAAGCACCGGGCTAGTTGATCGCTGTTTGATCCGTGGCCCATTCAAGTCGTATCAGACGTTGTTTTGCTAATCGTGAAGGCGTGTTCCAGCTGTATTCTGTTCGCGCTAATCTCATCACATATTTAAGCAGTACCTCTGCGCTGGCGCGATAAGCGTCAGCGGTAGCGTCAGCCCTCGTGTTCAGCCCCCTCGTGTGAAGACCAACGAGTGTAAAGACCTGCGACTCTACCTGCGCGACTCCACCGACCAAGGACACCGCAAGGCTCATAAGTATATTTTACATACCTTTGCTTTCATTAAATTGTTTACTAACATGTGTTTCGAGTTTATTTCTGTACTCCACCGTAGGCTGCGTTCTCACCCAAGACGCAAGGCACAATGCGCTCACTCTCACGTGCGTCCCATTCACATCTCCCCGTTTACACCTCTGTCTCTCTCTATGGGTCTCTGGAACTGCCAGTCAGCTGTGAACAAGACTGACTTCATCCATGCGTTTGCCAGCCAGTCTGACATTCACATTCTTGGTCTTACTGAGACATGGATTCGTCCTGAAGACTTCGCCACACCCGCTGCTCTCTCCACAAACTACTACTTCTCCCACTCTCCCCGCCAAACCGGAAGAGGAGGAGGCACAGGTTTGCTTATCAAAAATGACTGGAAATATTCCACACTATCTTCCCTATGTAACAACTATTCATTTGAATACCATGCTGTTAATATCACTTTTCCCATTCAACTCAGCGTTGTTGTAGTTTACCGCCCCCCAGGTCCTCTTCACAACTTCATTGAAGAGTTAGATGTGCTGCTCTCATCATTCCCAGAGGATGGCGGCCCTCTTGTTGTCTTTGGGGACTTCAACATCCACCTGGAGAAACCCTATGCTTCCGACTTCCACACCCTCACAGCCTCGTTCGACCTCACACGCCTCATCACAGCCGGTACTCATAGACCAGGAAACCAGCTAGATCTCATCTACATCCGTAACTGCACCACAGATAACATTCAAGTCACACCTCTTCACATCTCGGACCACTTCTTCATCACTTTCAACATGCTCCTTCCTACATGCACTACACCAACACCACCACTCTTTATTTTAGACGGAACCTTCGCTCTCTCTCCCTGAGCACACTCTCTGCTAAAGTGACATCCTCTCTTCCCTCCAACTTTGCATCTCTAGATGCTGACACTGCCACCGACACCTTATGCTCAACACTTACATTCTGTCTTGATAATCTCTGTCCTCTGTCCTCCAGACCAGCTCGTGCCACCCCCTCCTGCCCCTGGCTGTCTGACATCATCCGTGAACAACGTAGTACACTCAGGGCTGCTGAAAGGAAATGGCGCAGGACCAAGAATCCTGCTGACCTAGGGGACTACCAGTCATTACTCTCCTCTTTCTCTGCTAGTGTTACCACAGCTAAAATGCCTTTCTATACAACCAAGGTGAGCAATGCACCTAACACTCGACAGCTTTTCAAGACATTTAACTCTCTTCTTTGCCCCCCTCCTCCCCCTCCCACTTCATCTTTGACTGCCGAAGACTTCGCTGTGTTTTTCACTGAGAAAACATCATCAATCAGCGAACAATTCTCGGTACCTCAGACCTTGGTACACACCTCCCACACTTCAACCATCGAACTCTCCTCTTTCACCCCACTGACGGACACTGAAGTAACCAGACTTTATTGTGTATAAATTCTGATCATATTCAGTATGCTATGGGACTTTTATTCACCCTGGTTATGAAAGAATGTTTGTAAACATTAACTTGATGTTTTGAAGAAGTATTCATAGGAATGTTTGTAAACATTAACTTAATGTGTTAGTAAATCAAAAATCACATTACTAGTGGGTCAGAAATTGCATTAACTTAGAGTCACGATAAGATTGTTTGCATGAGAGAATCAATCACTACATATTCTAATCATTTTCAGCAATACAAAATCCAGGGATGGTTTGAAGGCCAGACCCAAATAAATTGTAGCACTGTTCATTTTTAATTAAAAAAATAAGTTAAGGTTGAAATTCCACCATTAGACCAGAAACCTTGTTGCCTAAAAATAATGGTGGCGGACAAGGATAGTTGGATAATAAAAATAAGAGATAACGGGAAATTTCAACTTCAATTTCAAAATCAACTTCTCTCGAGCCACCCCACCACATGTCCCCTTGACCCAATACCCTCCGATCTCCTCCAGGCCATATCCAGCACACTCGCACCTGCACTCACACACATCATCAACACCTCCCTGCTCACCGGCACTTTTCCATCCACATTCAAACAGGCCCAGGTCACGCCCCTCCTGAAGAAACCCACATTGGACCCCTCTACTCCCGACAGTTACAGACCTGTCTCTCTCCTACCATTCATTTCAAAAACACTGGAACGGGCAGTCTTCAACCAGGTGTCTTCCTACCTATCCCAGAACAAACTACTGGATGACAAACAGTCTGGCTTCAAAACAAACCACTCCACTGAGACTGCACTGCTATCGGTCACAGAAGCACTGCGGCTAGCCAAGGCGGAATCCAAATCCTCTGTCCTGATTCTGCTAGACTTATCTGCAGCGTTTAACACTGCCAATCACCAGATACTTCTAGCAACCCTGTCATCGTTAGGAATCTCAGGCTCTCCTCTCCGCTGGTTCAAATCCTACCTCTCCAACAGATCCTTCAAGGTGTCATGGAGGGGCTCGCTGTCCACTGCTCACCACTTGATCACTGGGGTCCCTCAGGGATCGGTACTTGGACCGCTGCTTTTTTCCATCTACATGACATCCTTGGGATCCATCATACAGGCTCATGGCTTCTCGTATCACTATTATGCTGATGACACCCAGATCTACATCTCGTTTCGACCAGACGATGCCACTGTAGGTGCTCGCATTACAGCTTGCCTCGAGGACATCGCCGCTTGGATGAAAGGGCATCACCTCCAGCTGAACCCTGCCAAGACTGAACTACTTGTGTTTCCGGCGCACCCTACGGTGCAACACGATCTCAACATCCATCTTGGCAAAACCACAATCACTCCTTCCAAAACAGCCAGGAACCTTGGAGTCATATTTGATGAACAACTGTCCTTCAATGATTACATTGCAAAGACTACACGGTCATGCCGATACGCCTTATTCAACATTAGAAAGGTTAGACCTTATCTCACGGAGCATGCAGCACAACTCCTTGTCCAGGCCCTGGTAATCTCAAGGTTGGACTACTGCAATGCTCTCCTTGCTGGTCTTCATGCCAAGGCTATCAAACCGCTCCAGCTGGTCCAGAACGCAGCAGCACGCCTCGTCTTCCAACAGCCCAAAAGGGCTCATGTGACACCCCTTTTCATCTCTCTTCACTGGCTTCCCGTCGTAGCCCGCATCAGATTCAAGTCACTAATGCTTGCCTACAGGACTTTCACTGGATCTGCACCGGGTTACTTTCACACCCTCCTGCAACCCTACACCCCATCAAGATCACTGCGTTCAGCAAACCAGCGGCATCTTGTATTGCCTTCCTATAAGGACAGTAAATCGCTTTCCCGCTCATTGTCATTCACAACTCCTTCCTGGTGGAACATTCTTCCTAACTCTGTCCGGTCAATCACATCTCTCACAACATTCAAAAGACTACTCAAAACCCAACTCTTCTGTGAATATCTGATAGACAAATAAATTATAAAAAAAAAAAAAAAACTCACTAACCCTTTCTCTCAACAGGTAGTGGTCTAGCTTTTGTTGAAACTAGTAACTTTGTATTGGCACCTAATGTATTATGGCTCCTGTATGACATATCGCTTGTTGCTCCCTCACTCTATGTAAGTCGCTTTGGATAAAAGCGTCTGCTAAATGACTAAATGTAAATGTAAAGATCGTCCAGCCGATTTTCGTGACATTCGGTCACAATTTCTAGGACGAGTAATGTAAAAACGCAATACTATACTTTTCAAGATGGCCGCAACTGTAATGGGCGGAGTCTTAGTGTGACGCATGGAATGCGATGTGCGTGATGAGTGCATTTGATGGGCTGAGTACAACTTTTGTACAGCCTTGGGCTCAAAAGTTACAGTCGTTTGAAAAGTGCATTTTTTAAATGCTAGAGACCCCATACTTGGTCACGTGACTTATGAGTATAACCTCTACGAGTGTGCCAATATGTGCCAAGAGGAAGAAGAAGAATACTGACAAGAACAATAGAGGCCATAGCCCCTTCAGGGCTTGGCCCCTAACAATAATACTGACAAGAACAGTTGTGTCCCTTAATTATAGAATGTGAATAAACTCAACATATTAATTTATCAGTACTTACAAGTCCAAGTTATGTGTAAATGTTGGGACTGCTCATGCACAGTTACGCAGTTTAACCTGAAGGTGGAATCCATCTGAATACTGACAGACTAAATGAAAGTGACGAAGCATGGTGAGGTGAATTGATGCTTTTCTATCATATTTTTATTGCTTGATTAATGAATTTTATTTGTTCAATGACATACCGGTAATGTTAAGTGAGTTCCACCTTAATATTATGTTATAGTACTGTATAACATTTCTCCACTGTGTTGAACTGCGATTGCTAAACTAGCAACTGCTAATTGCTTTGACTTGTAGATGTAGAGTTCATTTTGTAATGTGTATAATATTGACTAATGTGAGGATTAGAACACAAACTCTGCAACTAGTCGTTTGCTTTGGTAAGGTGAACTCGAAATATGTGCTAATTGTTTGATTTGTAAATAGCTTTTATTTTAACTCAATAATGTATGGATTATTTAGAAAATTGTTCTCCTTCATTTGCACAATTTGGGTTGTTAAGTAATGTGTAGTCCAAACTTAGGAAAAATGATGACATAAAACATAAAATCAAGTAGGACCATTCAAATTCTCAGCAGTTTGTTTCATTCAAGTTGAACAATGCATTAAATGTGTATTTAACAAATATGCCACTTAAGTTAGATTCTAAGATCAGAACAAACTTTAATTTCCTGTAGCTCAGTGGTAAGAGCATTGCGTTAACAACACAAGGTTGTTGGTTCGATCCCAGGGGATTGCAAATACCTATGTAAAATGTATAGTATGAAAAGCAATGTATGTCGCTTTGGATAAAAGCATCTGCCCAATCCATAAATGTATATGTAATTTATTCTGAAATGTAATGCCCATCAAATGCTGAAAGACCCACAAACACTGCTTTTGTGAGTCCTTTGATGAAACCCCGTTTACTTTGTACAAAAAGAAGATGGTTATTATTCTTTAAATCACATGTACACAGGCGCGGCTCCACAGGGGGACTTATCTTATCAGAAGCTTTGGCCGCCCTGCCACCACCCAGAGCCGATAAGAGAGAGGATCCGTGAACTGACGTTGCTGTGAAATAATTGTTCAATTGCAGTGAACGGACTTGGAGCGACTTTCTCTCTCAGCGACTCGGCGTCACGAACGAACTAACTCTCGAACGAACATCCGACAGCAGCACTAATTTAATTCCGTACCCGACCCTACCTGTTTGACAAAAAAGCAGCGCCACGAACCGCACCTGCATTACATCTACATGATTAGGGATCCATCGATACCGATAACAGTATCGGGTATCGGCCCGATAACAAGCTCATGTACTCGTGCTGACACACCACAACATACTCTTTTAATATATTCTTCTTGTCTTACGTGACTGTGTGAAAGAGTGGTGCGGTTGCCTGAACGCATTGTGCTTGTGAAGCTTTTAGAGCCCGTGTTTCACTGCACGACAACACGAATACATAAACAAACACCATTTGCGGGGATCCGTCAAACACAGTGTCGGTGCATCCCTACACATGATGAAGACAAAACCATTTATTTTCTCACACAACAAGTAAAAAAATATTAGGAAGATCCTGGTTAATGCATTTTTAAAAATATAGTAACTCAATACTCAATAAAAGCTTCGACCAAGAGTGAATCCACTAAAAAATGTTAGCTAATATATGAGATATTCTATATTTGATTAGTGATTTATGAAATTCATGCAACATTTGTTAAAAAAGCCTATAACCTATTGTTCATGTGATATTAAAAATAGTTTCAATACCAAAGCCAATAAAGGCTAAGCTGCCGTCAAGGCTAAGAAAAAGCTTAATGCAGAAATGGGACCAGGAGCATTATGAGCTAAAAGTTTCTATAAATTGTGATTATGTAACAAGTCCTCACAGCTGGCTGCTGTCCATCATCAGTTGCAAGCTACAATGCTCAACGCTTCATCTCCAGGCAGAGCTTGAACAAAACTTCGCATTAGCTGAGGTGAGGCGAAATAGTCTGGCTACTGGATTCGAATTCCGTCCTCGCATATTATTTCCCGACCCACAGCCGAACCCCAAATGAAACATGATAATTATTACAACCATTGCATCAAATTTAGCGGCTCACCCGACAGGTGACAGTTCTGACACCATTCTCGTGAAAAAGCAATAACAATTGGACTGGACATGGATGAGTACGTGACAGAATACTCTAAAATGAGCAATGTTAATGCTGTGAATATTATTTGTTTTCATCAAATCTAAAGTTACTCAATTCTAAAATGTAAAATAAATGTAAATGTTAAAAAATATCTAGGCTATATATATGCATAAGAATGTAAAAATAAAATATACAGTATTAATACTAGATGTAAGAATAATTAAAAAAAGCTTACTAGTTATTTAGTAAATAGTCTGGGGCAAAAAAATATATTTAGTGACTGCCCATCTGGAAAATCATTTGGCCCACCTTTCATCTCATATCTGAAGCCGGCTGCATGTAGACATATTTGTAATGTAGGCCTATGTATGATTGTAATATTGTTTGCTCTTTCTTCCAGAACTATGATTGTGACAAACCCACGATTTAAAATCAGAGAGTGACAGTCAGATATGACAGAACTTCAGAACAAGTAGGTGTGTGTATTTACAGCTATTTGCTATGAAATCTGCATATGTGCAGTTGTTTGTGATAAATGCAGTTTACATAATGTGACTCTGGAGCAATCCAAAACAGTTTCCCATCCACTGTTAAGTTTTCACTCTGTTGGTCTCATCAAGCCATACCATTTTACTTCAGAATAAAGTGCTTCACATCCATGAAGGCATTTTCATTTAGATTTGAAACAGAAGCGAAGGACATTGAAAATGAACAATTGTATTTTAAGAACTAAAATGAAATAAGAGTAACACAACTTCTGTTGTAAGTTCACGGTATTTATTGGTAACACATGGCTTCTTTAGACTACGTATCCTGTGTTTTTAGGTGCTTCTACATGTAGACTAAAGTGCGCTTCAATGAAACTCGAGCCAAGCATTGGCTTCCAGCCCCTTTCGAGGACACCAAGCCAAGTATAATCACTGTGAAGTGACGTGTCGCCAAGCAATGTGTGCTCTGAATTTAATCCATCCAAGTACAAACACACACACTGTGAACACACACACCCAAAGCACTGGACAGCCATTTTTGGTGTAGTTCCCGGGAGCAGTATCGGGTTCGGTGGCTTGATGAAGGGTCTCACCTCAGTCGGGTATTGAAGGGGGAAGATCACTCTCTTCCCTCATCTACAATCCCTGCTGGTACGAGGCTCAAACCTTTGGGTTATAAGTCTGACTCTCTTGCCACTAGGCCACGACTGCCATTGACAGAGGACTGTACTTGGTGAAGAAGTCCAAGGTCGCTTTTTGTCTCAGTGCAGACTTGCGAGGCAACGTTGACATCAAGTTTCATGCTGTTTCTGTGAGTATTGACCGAAACTACCTGTTCATCAAACGCTTTTAACACACACCTTCCTGCCAATTAGAATCCAGTATTCAGACACACCATACGCTGATCTTATGGGAAAAGTTCATTATAAGTATCTGCACCACACAAACCTCTAAAACATGCAATAATATCAGCCTCACTAAAATTCAATTCTTGTCTTTCTAAAGAATAGGATTTAGACTTTTATTAATGCTTATGATGTTTATTATAATAGAGCGGTTACAGGGAATCTGCACACGGTTACATGATCATCTTTACAATTTGTATGTTCGATTTTCTGTAACACACAAGTACTCACATTTTAGAAATGATAAAACTGACAACGGTTTTGAGAAGTTTCTAAATGAGACTCTTGAACACTATTTGATAACTATTTGGTCATTCATTTGGATATTTGTTTATTTTATTATCATGTATGTAAAGCTGCTTTACAACAAAGGACATCGTGAAAAGCACGGTGTAAAGAAACTCGGTTTGAACTGAATAAGTAAACTGCATAGAATTGTGTTTCTTACCGTATGTAATTCTCTGTGAACAAACATACAGCTAAAACAGTGCGTGGCTTGTAAAAGCGTCTTCCAAATGCATAAGTGCAAGTAGAGGAGATGTTTTAATGACGGAAACAATATGAGCCAAAGCATTATATGAATATTTACTTCATTAAATTCATTTCTGATTGAAAGTGAGGACAGTGAAACTTTACCCTTATCGTCATCAGCATGCGAGTGTTTTTCCGTACGCTGGAATGAGTTCGTGCACTGCTTCAAGTCAAACACAATTAAGTGAAGTCTAGCAGCAGCTGTGGAGGAGGAGGAGAGATGATACTTGAGAGATGATTGACAGGACTCACATCCATGTTCTAAAAGAATGAGGTGATGATAGTTTCTGGTTTCTTGTCCCTTCGGTTTTCAAACGTTCTATGCTTGTCATATTTGTGAGCTGCTGAACAGCTTCAATTTTGTGATGGTTTACCCTCATCCTAATGGAGTTTTTTAGTTCTTTTATGCGCTCAGACCTACTTCAAATGTTCAGCAAGGAAACAATATTGAAACAGATCGACCCACCTCTGTTCCCCATGCTATATGACAATCATCAGATACATGAGTCTGAACGAAAATCCTTTAATTTCAGAAGAAAACTTATTCACAAAACAAGATGGGTTGATGTGCAGGAGTAGCTGGCTTGTACCCTATTTCTAAAGAGTTCATCTAATCAACAACAACAACTAAAGCAATAGATGGGTTCTACATTTTCAAACGTTCAATTACATTTACATTTAATAAAACCACAAAACCCAAAGACTAAAACAACCCTCAACTTTGCCACGATCACATATACAGGAGCCTGCAGCGGATGAGAACTGATCTTCTTCTATCTCAGACCAACTGACCAGTTCTGATGTTATAGTCCATCGCTAAAGGTTTCGTCCTGTATGAGGTAGCTTACTAGAAACCATTGAAACACTCAATACAGTAGGGCTGACATCTATCATGTCATTGATCTATTCCGTCGTTTGGGAAAAAGACAAGAGCGGCTTGTGTTGTGAGAGTAGCACCATCCTAATGCACAACAGAACAAACATACAAGGTGATGCTAAAAATAAAAAGCGTTTGCTTGTGGGTCAGTTGATAGATGAAGATGGGAAAGGGATACTAGGTAGGTCACTCACTCTCGCACAACACTTGAATCAAATGCACAGGGGGAATAGCACCTTTACAATAAATAAATAAACCCAAGATGTCGTCTTTGTCACTGGCGTAATGTAATGTTCTCAGAGAGATGAGCGAGGTCTGGATGAGTCTCTCTGAGTCTGTTCTCTCTCGTTCCATACCGAGTGCAGTCTACGCTGCTTTGTCTTCATAAGAAACACACTGCTCCCACATCCACACCAAACTCCTGGTTTGCTCCTCCGATGTCCATAGGGGCGATGTCCACGATGGGTAGACGTGAAGTCTTCTGTGACTTGTACTCGATCACCGTCTTTCCCCATTGTCCTGTATGTTTCTGTAGAGATCAAGAGAACTGGACTGTAAACACATAAGGTAGAAAGCTGCTCTATCCATTTGAATGCAGTGTTGTTACCAAACCTTCTCGATGCCAATAGGGAATCAATAGCCAGCAAACACTACAGAAATAATTCAATAATAGAGTACCTCAAATCTGGTTTCAAAACACATCTCAACAAGCTAATCAAGGTCTTCAGGATCACTGGAAAATCCCATGTGAGTGAGTTTGATCAGGGTTGGAGATACACTCACCTACACCAGATTTGAGGAACCAACCATACAATAAAGTTGTATTTGTTAACATTAGTAATTTCAGTAACTCACATGTTTTCAGCAGTTATTAATCCTTGCTTATGTTAGTTCATACATAAATAACAAGCAACGGTAGGACCACACCTGCCTGACGAAGACCTGATGGTCGAAACGTGGCTTGTTATTTATTAAACATTTTGTTTACTCTGCTTTTATTTAAATGGATTTTTGTCCTGCTCCTGAGCCCCTCTGGTCTAGAGATGTGCATGTGCATGCCTTTTTTTGAACTTTTGCTTTAATATTACTTAAGCTCCATAAAATATTCATGTTAGTTCAAGGTGCATAAACTAAGGATGAAAGTGACACTGTTTGATTTGAAACTTGTATTAGTAAATGCTGACATGAGTATGAAATGAGATGAATGAATGCTGTAGAGCTATTGTTCATGTTATTTATATTTTGGTCATATACATTTAAAAAACTCTCACAGAGTCTTCCCACGCTGTTAACGGCCCGAAACGCAATTCCAAACGGACTAAGGGGTTGTATATAAATACATCTTTCACACTGTAATTTCAGAGCAAACAGCATTCACGCATTTCTTTTTCTCGTTGAGGTGAATGCAGAAAGCTGCAAATTTTAATATATTTCTGAACTTTGACTGCCGTTTAAAGTTGTTTAAGATGTAAAGAGCTCAATCGACATGAAGAAGATAGCACAATAAGTCTCTAAGTGGTCTCCTCTTTTATCAAAAGCCACGGAAGTGTAGTTTTTAAACAAGGCTTTGAGAAAGAGTCACAATAGCAAAAGCGTGAGCTTGTGCAGTAATATCAAAATTGTATGATACGACACATGCATCGGGGTATCAAATTGAAACGTTGATGTAATAATGGTAATCCAATTGAATCGGGAGATCAATGATGATTCACAACCCTTCTGCTCATGTTGGATCAATTGAATTTAATTGAATCATGTTGGATCGTTTGGTGTGTGTAGATTCTATCACATGTAATATCTAAGTTTTTCACGGTTACAAAAGTGAAATAATGCCAGATCACACATCTGCTTTGATGACAAAAGTGTTTATGCTTGTCGTCATGACTTTCATCTTGTTACCCTGAATGGAAAGAAGGTTTAACATGCTCACTGACTGAACATGCACTCATACTGGCCTGCTGCCACACATCTCTATTGAAATACAGCTCTAAAACTTGTGCATTCTTAAAGCATCATTCCAGTTGTCTCTTTTTTTAGTGCCTGAAAACCCTTCTGTGAATAAGAGAATCATTGACGTGTCTGGATGATTTGTGTTTTCTCACCGTGCAGTCATCCTGGAGAACAGTGTACGTGAAGCGGCTGTTGCCCTCAGCTCTGATCTCCACGTCATTGGAGCCCTGGAGCAGCAAAGCCTTCTTCAGGTTGCCGGTGGCCTCGTCCATGTAGGCGATGCTGTTCTTACAGTGGTATGTGAGGTTCTGCGAAGCCTCTGTGGACAGAAGTCTCAGGAAGGTCATCTGAATACTGGCTGTATTCGCTGCCAGATTGTCATCTCCATAGTTGAACTGTGGCAGTCAGAAAGAGAAGCGAAGGTAAAAATCCCAGTTTGGCAAGATGGTTTTCACAGAGAGCAGGAAAAGATGGACTTACGTGGAATCCACCATTCATGGCTTCTGCAAACCACACATGTTTTCGTTCTGTCCCCTTGCTGCTCCACCAGTTCTTGCGTGGTATGTTTGAGGGCTTTGGATACACACAGGTCTCACCCGTCTCCATGTTGCAGAACACCTTAATAGCATCAACCGTGCAGCCCTGGTTTGGATCGATCCAGTACTCTCCTACAATAAAAAAGATTCTTTACGACGTTCTGAATATATGTAAACATTAGGGCTGTCGACCGAATGTGCCATGTGCCCTCACTCGACACAAACTAACTCACCACTCTTCCAATCGGGATGACAGAGTTTGAGATCTCTGCATGTGCGGGCAGGGTTCTTCTTAGTACCATCAGGGCTGCGGATGTTCTCCATCTGGTTGTTCAGGGATTTCAGAGTAGCATCTACCTCTGCATCATGCTGTGGAGTTCCTTCTGCCGCTTGGTCTGCCCTCATGGACCTCAACGGATCTGGGCCCTTCTCAGGTTGAGAATGACCAGCAAATGCAGACATGTCAATACCAGGCCCTGCTGGGCCAGGAAGACCGGGGGGTCCGGGGTTTCCAGGGGGACCCTGAGGAAAAAGCAAGGAATGTCATCTTGTTAAGTGGTTTTAAAATGTCCTTATGATGAGGATAATGTACTCACGGCTGGCCCGTTCTCGCCAGAACGACCACGAGGTCCCGGGGGTCCGATGGGTCCAGGCGAGCCGTTTGTTCCCTCTTTTCCATATGGACCAACAGGGCCTGGGGGACCCTGGAGAGAATCAGCAAGAAAAGTCTCAGCAAAGGTCAATGATGGAAAATTATTTGTTAATCTTTATAGAATCTCGGGTACATACTCTTGCTCCGGCAGGTCCGGCAGGTCCAGTAGCACCCTGGTCACCAGGCTGGCCCTATGTGTACACAAAATGCCTTTTTTTATAAGAACAACGACAAATCAACTCAAAACGTTTTTACATGTCAGTAGTTGGAGAACAGTTGTCACATGGTGTAGTATGCATGGCATTACAGAAACAACAAAGGTATCAATTAAAAAGTTCTGCATATTCTGGTCCCTACAATCTTCTGAACTTGAGAAAGTTTTCAGTGTCAAGTTCAATTCACACCTAGTTAGTTCTTGTGTTACAAAAACACAGCAACTTACAGGAGGCCCTGGCAGACCCTGAAGACCGGTGAATCCTCTGTGTCCTTTCTGTCCTCTATCTCCTGTGTCGCCAGCCTCTCCCTTATCTCCCCGAGGCCCTTGTGGTCCCTGTGATAAATGCACATAAGCACATCAAATGTACACTAAATCTCCAAACTTTATTCAGAAAGAAAATGTGACTTTTTCTGGATCAGAGAGGCTGGTGAAATAGTACAGAAGTACTCACAGGCATTCCTCGAGCTCCAGCGGGCCCAGTAGGTCCAGCAGGTCCTTTTGGTCCCTGCATGTAAGCGTCATTAATGTAGAAAAGTGATTTTTTCAATTTTCGTAATGTACATTTTCAGACAACACAAGTGAGGAGACGAGATTTTGATGGAGTGATCTTCCTCCTTTCTAAAGTTGACATTTTGGATTCTGTGCTTGTGTTGTTTTATTTCACGTGGTTGTGAGGATGGAAATACTTACGCCCTCTCCTCTGTCCCCCTGTTTACCCGTGGGTCCAACCGGACCTGGTGCACCAGGACCACCAGGAGCGCCAGGAGAGCCCGCTAGACCGGTGTCACCTCTATCACCCTGAACACAACAGAGTTTCACTTGAGTTCAGCTGCTGAATAAGCCACTGTGTGAAAGACAACAGCCAACAGCTAAAAAGCAAACATTTCTCTTCTGTACAGATTTAACTTGTTTGTATGCTTTTGAAAAGAAAATGTACCAACACTTTAGCCAAAGTTACTATGTGGAATAATAAATGATGACATGATATGACCAGATGGCTGCCTGAGAAAATCATTCCCATGAATATGAAACAATTTGGGTATTGTTGAATGTCTTGTGTCTTTATGATGTCTTGTCTAAGCTAAAGATATTGTTTGTCATGTGCTGGTCCAAAGCAACTAGCTCCTGCTCGGGGCCAGCTAATAACCACCTTATGACTAGCACAGGACTAGCTTAAACCAGCCATTGACCAACTAAAGACCAGCTCAAACCCGCAGCCATGCTTCAAAACATAGCTTACGCATATGCGTCTGTTTTCAACATGGTTGTTTATCGGTCTGGCTAGCGACTAGTAACATAACAATTGATATATTGAATTTATATTAATTGCAATAAATTAACAAAGTGCAACTTGTCTCATTTAAGTATAGTCAAGTAATGTTTTTTTACTTCTACTGCTAACAAAAAATAACAATTACATTTATATTCATGCATTTGGCAGATCCTTTTTTCCAAAGTGACTTGCATTGCATTATCCTATACATTTGTTTCTAAGTATGTGCAATCCCCTGGCATCAAACCCAGGACCTTGGCGTTGTTTTTACCACTGAGCTACAGAAAAGCTATAACAATAACTAGACATAGTTTTAACTTGCAAATCAATGTCATTTAGTTGTTGTCAGAAATGATCTACTCTATTGTGACTCTATTGTTAGTGATTCTTTGTGGAAGTCTACCGGAAGTAAAGTTTGGGCCACATAAGGTTTTGGTTTGCCATCTATAGCTTTTACATTTTTACTGCTACGTATGTAAAATAGTGACTGTATATATTTAAGGATAATATACACAGCTGAAGTACCTATAGAGTAGTATTGCATGCATCGTATCTTCGAATAGCCTTTAGTTTGATTACATGTATAAAAGATAGATACAGCTGTACGATTGTTTCTGAAACATACGCCGCGTGCGGGGGGAGGGGTAGACTGAACCAAAGCACATTGTCATCAAAACACAGACATCAGTTTCACTCACTGCACGCAGTTCATGTCCGGCATATTTTAGCGCTGGGACGGCTCCATATATCAGTTTCAAACCATCTCCAAATCCAGCATTATATCCACAGTTTATATAACATTCATCACCCAAATGAAATGAACAAACAAACACCTAAACTTCACTAACATATGCTCTCTCTCTCTCTCTCTCTCTCTCCTGCACACAAGTGACAGTGATGTCTGCTCATGCTCCTTCTCCTGCTCTCCATGCTGCCGCATGCTTTTCCGGGAGAATTGTCCAATAAGGGACTAAGAAAAGTTGTTAAAAACAGTTTTATATGTTCTAAAAAAACTTTCTGAATCCTGTGTGATCACTGGGGGAGTGTAACGAGCACAGAAATACTTGGTCATATGCCCAACTTAAAGAAGTCAGAATGCATGAAACACCATTGCAGCACCCTTAAAGACACCGCACTTAGACCCAAATGAACAAAGAAACAATGGAACCCTAAAGCTATAGACGATATCAAATCTTCCATGTCTGTCTTAAATAATGGTAAAAATAGTCTCTGCACAAATGTGCCTTTCCTACAAAAACAAAATACACGAAAAATTTCAGTCTGGCTTTTGGCCACATCATAGCAAATAAACCGCACTTGTTAAAGTTACAACTGAAGTACTCATAGCATCAGACCAAGGCTGTTTTTCACAACTTCTTTGAGGGTTTAACTAATATTTCTACTTTGTCATGATCCTGTCCTTTTTGTATTTGTTTTTCTAGTTCAGGCTGACAGGATCATGAGAGCCCCATGTCTTGCATCTTAGAACCGCTCCATTGTTTCCTTATTCATTCGAAATGTATTTTTGTAAAGAGCTGTCTGCACTTGGTTTCTGTTTCATGCCTTTCATGACATGCATGACCTTAGTTTCGCATTCTATACTGTTGATAAGGGTTCCTTAAATCTTACCCTTGAGGTCCGGAGCACTGCAGAGTTTAGCTCCAGCCCTGATCAAACAAACCTGAGCAAGCTAATCAAGGTGTACAGGATCACAGGAAAATCACAGGTAGGCAAGTTTGATCAGGGTTGGAGCTAAACTCTCCAGTGCTCCAGACCTCCAGGGTAAGATTTGAGGAACCCTGCTGTAGATCATGCTAAACTGCTTGATTGCTCACAGAATTATATTGGTATTCAGGGGATGGACCTTACAATGGTTCAGATCATATTTATCCGACCGATATTAGTTTGTACATTTCAATGGTGGATCATCAATTTAAATTCTAGTAAACTATGGATTACCTCAAGGATCAGTTTTAGGACCCTTGCTATTCTCTATATACATATAGAAGACATGTAATTAATTTTCATAGCTATGGAAATGATACTAAGTTATAAACATCATCTAAACTGGACGAAAGCTAAAAATTAACTAAACTGGAAGAGTGCGTTCAGGACATAAAACATTGGATGACAGTCATTTTCTTCTGCTAAATTCAGATAAAGACAAGACAGAGATATTACATATCGGACCAAATACCTGTAAGCGATTATTACAGATTACCACTTACAAAAAGAAAGATGCACTGTTACCTCAGCAAATATACCTAGTTAAAGATCTTGGGATTAGATTGGACAGGATTGGTCTTTTTAAAACCACATCTCAAATGTCACAAAAACAGCATTCTTCCATCTTAGAAACATTGCCAAACTGCGGAATATTCTATTTATTTCTGATGCAGAAAAAAAGTTCATGGATTTATGACTTCAAGACTTGATTACTACTTAGTGGTTGTCCTGCATCATAATTAAACAGATTAGAAATGGTTAAGAATGCAGCTGCTAGAGATTTTACAAATCTAGAAACTTTGACACATAAAAACAATTGTATCTGGCTACCAATTCAGTAACGTATAGCTATACTTCTAATCACTTATAAAGCATTAAACTGTTTAGCTCCCGCTTATCTAACAGAGCTTCCATCATGCTACAACCCATCACGCTTTCTAAGATCACAAAACTCCAAACTTCTGATAGTGGCTAGAATAACTTAATCCACCAAACGGGGTAGAACATTCTCATACGTAGCACCTAACCCCCCCCCCCACCTTGTGATACCCATCTTGGGGCAACCACAGATGATGCCTTCTCAAATAGGACCACCTTGTGTTATCCTCCTGTGAGAGGCTGCAGACTGACTGAGCACCCGGATACCCATCCAGAGGAAACTCAACTCAATTTTATTTATAAAGTGCTTTTTACAATTTTCATTGTTACAAAGCAGCTGTACATGAGACATGTTGACTATAAGCAAAACAATTAAAGAAACTAAACATTACACCAGCACCAGCTGATGTTCACGTGCCATCATCGTGCGAGAGCTGGTAGACTTCATATGCCATCCTCCTGCTAAATTCTGTGAACTAAACTGATCATCCCAGCTCAGGTAATCTCTGTTTACAATCAAGAGCAAAACTGGACTCTTGTTATTTTAGTACTAATACTAACTTTTGTCTATTTTTGTCTTTCTTCCTGTAAAGCTATATAAATATAATTGAGTTGCACGTCCAGTTACTGTTAGTTAACTATGACAAAACATAAAACTGTATGAGGTAACCTCATGCGCACTATGTTCCTCACCTTAATTCCTGGAGAACCATCTCGGCCTGGAGGACCGTCAGATCCTGGATTTCCCTACAAAAAACAGAGAACACTCACCTTCATTCAAAAGCACAGCATGCCATATAATGGTATCTTATTATTTCAGTACATCAAGTATTATTATGACATGAGATGTGTGTATAACTGACCTCTCTACCAGGTTCTCCAGCAGGTCCCGTGAGTCCAGGAGATCCTACAGGTCCGGGAGGTCCGCGGTCTCCAGGTCCACCAGAAGCCCCTTGTTTGCCGGGTTCCCCCTGTCAAACAGATCATATCATTCTCATCGTGAAACATAGATCTGTTTCATCAAATGTCTGTCATTCTCTTTACACTGAACAGCTGGAAAATGTCTTCCACATCTCCAGGCTATTATAAAAAAGAACACATGACCTTGAGAACTTACAGAAGGTCCAGGTAAACCAGGAAAACCTCTTTCACCCCTCTGTCCTGGAAGTCCAACGATACCACGCTGTCCAGCCAGACCTGCTGGACCCGATGGACCGTCTGGACCCTGAGAGAGGACAGGACAACCACTGAGTTGATATCAAATCCTCATATAACATCTGCAGGCTTTACTCTTGACTCTTCTGACAATATTCTCTCTCTGTGTGTTTAATATCAGGCTAAGTAAGATCGTGTTTAATCTTGGAAATTGATGGAACGGGTCAAAACACTTCCCTTCCCACTGTTTCCAGCAAGGTACAGCAAATATACTACCACACAGAAAGGTCAGCACTGTGTCTAATGTACGTACAGGAGGACCGTCTTCACCGGGTTCTGCCTTCTCGCCTGGGGGACCAGCCGGTCCACGTAAACCAGCATCACCCGGTCTTCCAGGAGGACCACCATCACCACGTACACCCTTTGGTCCATCTTTGCCTGGAGGACCAGCAGGACCAGCGGGACCTGGGTTACCCTGACAAAATCCACACACCGTTCCCATCATCAACTGAAACTACTTGTGATATACATATGGATAAGATATTTGGATTTATTATTATTAAATAATGAACATAACTGCTTTACACCATTTACTGATTATAGGAACTTTCCAAGAAATAACTACAAAAAGAATATTTTACATAAAGACCAAATCAATATAACACATTCTTTTATAAAGACCTCAAAACCCCCAAAACAAAGTTGATCAGAACAAAATCTTTAATTTTCAGTTCTGTAATGTTGTAGTATCAATTTACAACCCAATTATTTTGAAATATCTACTGAAAGGAATGAAAGTAAAATTTGCTGGCTAGAAAGGCTTAAGATATGATGAGATGAGAGTGCACATTTTAAAGTAAAGCAAGCCCTGAAAAGACTGCACAACAAAACACAAAAATATGAATATAATATCAAGCAAGATGAAAGTGGTATTGCTCAGAAGCTCTTTTGCCCTCTCACATGCAACATAAGCCTAAAGAATGCTGTGCATTTGTTATTTAAGTATAAAAAAGATAAAACCGGTCTTCAATTTAAGGTACAGTTGTATTATAATTTCTTTAAATGCCAAAAAAATTTTTTGGGCACAAATTTTTGGGCATTCGATTTGCCATGAGAGTGTATCAGGCTTTTTTGGGGGGTTTGAATATTGTTACATCCCTAGGAGAAATCATTGAAATGCTTAAGAGATCTCAGCTTTGATAGGAACTTTAAAGAAGTGCAGCGTGAGACGTCTCACTGTGGATGTCAGCAGACAGCTTCCATCATGGGAAATGTTGTTCATTGTATTGAAAGTGAAAAGGACTGAAAGAGACTTACATTGGGACCCGGTGGTCCAACTCGACCCGCAGCTCCAGGGAAACCTGTAGCACCCTACACAAACAAACAAAAACATTACTGTCATCATCCTTTACAATAAACAAATAAATCAAGCTTTCATTTGTACTTACAGGAGGTCCTTGAGCACCACGAGCCCCCTTTGGTCCAGAAACACCAGTTGGTCCCTATAATCAAATCAAAAGTGTGACGAAACACAAGCTGACGACACACAATCAAATGGGAGCAGTGTGTTGAATGACTGAGGGTTACCTGAGGACCTGGGGCTCCAGAGGGTCCCTGAGGTCCAGGAGCACCAGCGTCACCCTTCTGTCCACCCTCACCCTGTTCACCTTTGATACCAGGCTGTCCATCTGCACCCTACACACACCAACATGTACAGCTCTTGTGCATTAGTCAATCATGTGCCAAGTGAGATTTCTAACATACAACATGTGCTGTTGGTCCAAAGACAACAAAGGAAATGCTCGACAAACAGATTAGATTGAGTTCAATTCAACACAATTGGTGGAGGAGGGTTTCCAGTTTCTCAGCATGCTTTGCACGACAGTGCATTAGCTGTTATTTTAGACTGTGGTTTTGATATTCTTTTTATGTTTTGTGTTAGGCTTGTGTAGACATTAATGTCTGTTGTGACAGTGATGAGTGATGTTTTTCTGAAGTCATGTGCAAATAAACATGTTCAAATTTATTTTAAAGGAAATCAATGCCAAAAAACAGGAGTTATTCTGCCCAGTCCTGTTCGTGGAGGTCTTCTGTGTCATTCAAACACATTGATGAGGTCATCCCAAAGAATTTCATTAGTAACGTTTTTACCTATCAACCCTAAACAATATTAAGACCTGATATTGTTTTCTGTGGTGATATTTTTTTCCTCTGGACTGGTGTTGTGGAATAAAACATGTCAGTGAAATTTACTTCATCAATGTAAAGCATAAATGTTTACTTTTTTTAAGACACAATTTTACCCCATCCCCTCTTTTAAAACTGTTTATATCACCTGAAACTGTCCGCTTTTCTTGATCATTCTACTCTGTATTTAAGCATAAAAATATGGAATTTAATATCAATTCATTTTATTGCCTTTGGTTAGACAACCAAGATATTTGGGTCCGTTCTTCAAAAATAACACGTGTTTGTTGTGATATTCCTTGTTTTATGTGTCTATAGAACCATTGTCAACCAAAACGTCTTGGTTACGTATGTAACCTCAGTTCCTTTATGGAGGGAACGAGACGTTGTGTCGAGAACGACAGATGGGGTTCGCCCTTGAGAACCAATCAACTCTGACTACTATAGAAAAGGCCAATGAAATTTGGCGAATGAAATTTGCATGCCGGGCTCCGCCCCCGGATATCCGGTATAAAAGGAAGCCGGCGTGCAGCATTCCTTTACCTCTTGTTCTGAAGAGCCTGAGAGCCTCTCATGACTCACGCAGAATACGATACGCGTTTGTGGCATAAGGGACACAACGTCTCGTTCCCTCCATCAGGGAACTGAGGTTACATACGTAACCAAGACGTTCCCTTTCTGTCGGTCTCTCGACGTTGTGTCGAGAACGACAGATGGGGTTACCTATGGAAAACGCCACAATGCTGTATCGCGTCACAATCTCAGCGAAGCGACGGAAACAAGCCTGGGCGTGTCAGCTCGAAGCTTTCGTGAGACTTGTAACCTTTCAGTGTGGTGGTCGGGGGATTCCAGAGCTTTCTTGGAGAAAGATGGGTACAGCCCTGACCAGTAACCTTTCACGGACGGGGCCTTAGCTCTCTACTGGCGAGAGGCCGTCCGGCTCGGGTTTACACCGCGCAACTCTTAATCAGAGAAGCGCTGCAGAGGCCACCTCCTACCCGTGGGGAGGAATATGGTGGATATATATGGTCTCGTCCTTGGAGGAGAACGCATGGAACGTGCGGACTGGGAAGTTAACCGCGAGTAGGAGGTCCACCTGGGGAAGCTCATGGGTTACCATGTGTGGGGAACCACTGTCATGAGGGTATAGCAGACGGAACAGCCCACGGTGGGGGTGTTACTGCGTCTGATAGCACCAGGTCCGGTTAGAACTATCTGTGATAGGTCATATGGTATCCCGGCCTAAGGGGGAAGGCTGCTCTGCCCAGCCAACCCCCAGGGGGTGCTTGCTTAGTGATGGATGGAATGCCTGTTCTTAACCAGTGTCTGGGTAGGAAGGAAGGTTGGTGAGGTACCAATTTTCTTAGCCATGTGTTTGGGTATGAAGAAAAGGTAGATAGCACACTGACCCAACCTCTTGGAGGGTGAGAAGGTGCTTTCGCAGGCATACGCCCCCCCGGATGCCAGTCCTTCATGTCGCCACGCAGGACGTGGGCTGACACCGCGTTTACGCCAAGGTTGTTAACCCTCGCGAAGGTGTTTGGACGTAGCCCAAACCGCAGCTCTACAGATGTCTGCTAGAGAGGGGCTTCTGGCCAGTGCCCAGGAGGCTATACCCCGTGTGGAGTAAGCCCTCAGTGGGCATGGCAAATTCTGAGATCGGAATGCCGTCGTAACGGCATCCACTACCCAGTGCACCAGCCTCTGCTTGGAGACAGCCTTCCCCTTCTGCTGTCCTTCAATACAGACAAGGAGCTGGTCAGAGCTACTGAAGCTCTGTGTGCGGTCCAGGACACAACACTGATGGGGTTGGGTCTTCCTCCCCGATGGGGAGCGCCTGCAAGTTCACCACTTGCTCCCGAAGGGGAGCAGTGGGAACTTTTGGGCACGTCTCCGAGCCTGGGTCTTAGGATAACGTGAGAGTTACCAGGGCCGAATTCAAGGCAATCAGGGGACACAGAGAATGCTTGGAGGTCCCCTGCCCTCTTGAAGGAAGCGAGGGTCAACGGGGGGGCCGTCTTACTCAGGTGAGGAAGATCGGAGCCTCCGAGGGGCTCTTGGACCCACGTTAGGGTCCCAAGAGGGTATGGAGCGGAGGTGAGGCAGATTCCGCCCTCTCGCGCCTTTAGGAACCTGGTGACCAGGTCGTGTTGCCCCAGAAACTTTCCATCAACTGAGTCGTGATGAGTGGCGATAGCGACTACATACACTTTCAGTGTGGAGGGGAGATGTTAGTCTCCAGTCTCGTAAGAAGGACAACACAATCCTGATCGAGCACCTCAGTGGGTCTTTCTCGTTGAGAGAGAGACACCAGGACAAGAAGAGGCGCCGTCTAGAGGCGTGTGACCGCCTAGTAGATGGGGCCCTAGCCTGGGTGATGGTCTCTGCCGAGAGGGGGAGTGGCCTTCTCAGGATCTTCTCGTCCCGTCTAGAGACCAGACATGGGTGTTCCAGAGGTCTGATCTGGGATGCCAGAACGTGTCCTTCCCCTGAGAGAGCAGGTCCTCTGTCAGTGGAATGGTTCAGGGGGAGTCGCTCTCCAGAGCATCAACTCTGAAGCCAAGTGCGGTTAGACCAGTGCGGTGTAACCAATACACTTGGTGCTCCTCTTCCCTGACCTTGCACAGTGTCTGTGCAAGGAGGCTCCTGGGGGGGAGGAAGGTATGCTTCCACCCGTCCCACAGTCAGCTGTGTGCCAGGGCATCCGTGCCGAGGGGGGCCTCGGTCAGGGAGTACCAAAGCAAACAATGGGTTGTTGTCGCGGGAGGCAAAGAGGTCTGTCTGTGCCTGTCCGAACAGCACCCAAATGAGCTGGACTGCGCGGCGGTGGAATCGCCAATCTCCGCAGGGTGGTATACTGATGAGAGAGCGCGTCCGCTGTCTGGTTCAGTATGCCTGGGATGTGCGTGGCCCGCAGAGAGCGGATCACCTGCTGACTCCACAGGAGGAGGCGTCCGGCAAGTTGTGTTAGCTGCCGTGAGCGTACGCCACCCTGGCCATTGATGTACGCTACGGCTGTCGTGATGTCCCGGAGGACCAACACGCGCTGGCCCTGCAATAGAGGCCGGAGCCTCTCATCGCAAGCAGCACACCCCACAACTCTAGGCAATTTACATGCGAGCGCAGACAGGGGCCCGTCCAGCGCCCCGCTACTGCGTGCCCATTGCACACTGCACCCCACCCCTGCAGCGAGGCGTCCGTCGTCACCACGACGTGCCTCGTAACCTACCCGAGGGGAACCCCCGCCCGGAGGAAGGTCATGGAAGACCAAGGGGTTAGGGTGCGTCGGCAGCAGGGCGTCATCACCATGCGCCTGCTGCCGGTGTGCCACGCTGTCCTCGGAACTTGACTCTGTAGCCAGTGTTGAAGCGGTTTCATGTGCATCAATCCGAGGGGTATTACCCCCGCTGAGGACGCCATGTGTCCCAGGAGCCTCTGAAATTGTTTCAGTAGGACCGCCGACTGCCTGAAGTGTTCCAGGCAGTTCAACACTGACTGGGCGCGTGCTGCGGACAGCTGCGCCCTCATGGTGACAGAGTTTAGTTCCATACCGAGGAAGAGGATGCTCTGCACTGGGGAGAGTTTGCTCTTTTCTCGGTTGACCTGAAATCCCAATCGATCTAGATGCCGGAGCACCAGGTCCCTCTGTGTACACAACAGATCTCACGAGTGTGCCAGGATATGCCAGTCGTCGAGAAAATTTAGTACCCTTTACACCTTTTTCCCGAAGGGGAGAAAGGGCGGCTTCCACGATCTTCGTGAAGACGTGTGGAGACAGGGACAGACCGAAAGGGAGGACTCTGTACTGATATGCCCACCCCTCGAACGCGAACCGTGGGAACGGGCGGTGTCAAGGGGATCGAGACATGAAAGTAAGCGTCCTTCAGGTCGATTGCCACGAACCAATCCTGACACCTGATAGATGTCAAAATGCGCCTCTGCGTGAGCATCTGAACGGCAGCTTGTGAAGGTGCTTGTTCAGGTTACGCAGACCTATGGGGCGCTACCCGCCGTCTTTCTTGGGAACGATTAAGTGCGGGTCGTGACCCACTGAACATCTTGGTTTGAGGGACGAACTCGATGCCTGTTTTGCCAGAAGGGTGGTGACCTCTACCCGAAGTATGGAGGCGTCCCTGCCTCTGACAGAGGGAGAGATGATGCCCTGAAACTTGGGAGAGTCTCTGGCGAGTAACCAAGACGGACCGTATGCATTAGCCAGCGTGACAGTGTGGGCAGCTCTCGAGCTCCCAGGGACTGTGACAGGGTGACCAAGGGGACGGTCTGCTTCATTATTCCCACAGGGGGTGGTTCGTCGGCTGGCGGAGCTAACCATCTGTCGCGGGGGGTCCCCGGAGGGAAGGTTGGCTCCGCCTTTGTACCTGTCTGGCGGGATAACGGCACGCACTGTCGGTTTGAGAGTGGTGACAGCTGTCGTATGTGTACGAGGTGTGAGGTGTGAGGTCGGTTCGCCGAGCACAGTCCAGTGGAGTGTGCGATCGGCTGCAAGTACACCCGGGGAGAACGGAAATAACTCTGTGAGTAAGTGGGCGCCAGGCCCTGAGAAGGGCCCGGCTTTGGTGACGAGGCAGGAGTTGTCCCGTACCGACCAATCAGAGCCGTGGCTGTGAAGGTTCGGGCCCGATGTTGTTCTCCCTGGGGTCTTCCCGTCAGTGTCCCTTCTTGCGAGAAGGTTGCTGACAGGGTGGAGGTTTCCCCCTAGACCTCCGCTTCCTTGGTGTCACTCTTCTGCGAAAGGTATAGCCGGGGGTGTCTCTCCTGGACCACTACCGTGGACATCATCCGACCCAGGGCCCGTGCCGCCGCCTTGGTCGCCCGTAGAGCGCTGTCAGCGGCAGCACGGAGATCCTGCATTATACCCGGGTTGGCCTTACCCTCGTGGAGCTCTCTCAACGCCTTGGCCTGGCGGACCTGCAGGATGGCCATGGCGTAGAGAGAGGAGGCAGCCTGGCCCGCGGCATCGCAAGCTTTCGACACCAGTGATGCCGAAGTCTTACGCGCTTTGGACGGTAGGCGTGGCCGATTCCCCCCAGGGTGTAGCCGTCCGAGGCACAGGGAGTGAGTGGAGCGTTCCAAGTTTTACACAGCTCCTCATATACCTCCGGGAAAAACATGGCACGCGGGGTGGGCGCGGTTTGCACCGCGCTCCGACCTCAGGAACCACGTATCCCCGGGTTAGCATGGATGACATCACTTCTGCTTCCTCCTGAACTTGACCGCTGGGGGTGGAGCTCGGATTCGCCAGAGTCGGATGACAGTCTCCCTCCGATGCTGCGAGCGAAATCTCATCTACGTCACACATCGTTTCCGAGTGTGAGGATCCGGACGGTATGCCACCGCCGGTTGGGGAACTTAAGAAGAGCGAATCGGGGTGCGATCGGCCCGTGAGCACTTGGCTGGCGGGTTTACGTTCGCAGAGTTCCCCATATCACTAACGCTGCTAACGTGAGTGGTCATCGGGGCCGTAGCCACAGATGTCACAGCCCAGGTAGCAGACGAAATGGTGTCTGGTTCCCGTAGGAAGACAGCCACCCGTGACCGCAACTTCTGAATGACAATCTGCCCGATGTAGAAGAAGAAGAATTCATTGAATTTGTTCTGTTCGTAGTCATGAGCGAAGGCTCTGAAGAACAAAAGGTAAATGAATGCTGCACGCCGGCTTCCTTTTATACCGGATATCCGGGGGCGGAGCCCGTTATGCAAATTTCATTCGCCAAATTTCATTGGCCTTTTCTATAGTAGTTAGAGTTGATTGGTTCTCAAGGGCGAACCCCATCTGTCGTTCTCGACACAACGTCGAGAGACCGACAGAAAGGGAACACATTTCACACAGAAGGAGTGTTAGTCGCCCACAAGTACATATATTAAGCAGGGCAAATATTTCATTGGCTGTGACGTGTCACGTCTCTCTCTGATCGTGTCTTTGATCACACACAATGCATGATTTTCGCATGAACAAGCACCAATTTCCCTAAAATTTCGGAAATTTGACTGTGATTTCTCTGAACCTGCCAGTGACTGAAAATTGGGCCAAAATCACAAACTTGGCACGCAGTGTGAACTAGGTATCAGTTACACAACAGGAAAAGCTCTAACCTGTCATCTATTGTTCCTTGCTAACTTCTCAACTTTACTTTTTAATTTTCTCTTGCCCCTTGTACAGTTTGTATTGTTCAGAGATTACCAGAGGCATATTTCCTTTCAAAAACAGTATTTACAAATTTGACTTGTGTAAGAAAATACATGTGTGACCTGTGCAATAGCATAATGAGTCACAATGAGCACTGGATTATTTGGACTACAGTCAAAAGAAGTGAAAAATGTAGATCTTCTTCGAATGTGAGGTTTAAATAAAACAAGGATATTACAGTGAGCCCTTATCTAGCGATCACAATGCTCATGCTTCCTCGTGTATATTTGCTCGGTGGCTTTTGGTCGGGGTCACTGAGTGCAGCAATGACACGTCAGAGGGGATCTGGCCCTCCCGGCTGAGCCTGGTTTCTCCCGAGTTTTTTTTTTTTTTCATTAATCAATCATTGGAGTTTGGGTTCCTAGCCACAGCAGGGCAGTGTTGGCTTGCTCATCGGGAGACTGCATTTATTTATTAGATATTATTTATTAGAAAGATCTTACTTGTTCTATAAACACCATGCACTGTACTGTGTTTTACCTTTTCTGTTTTTCCTGGTTGCCCCTGTAAGGCTGCTTTGGAACAATGCACATTGTGACAAGCGCTAAATAAATAAATTGAATTGAATCATTTTAATGAGAATAAAAAATCAAGTGCTGGACTTTGATGTCAAAAGAGTTCTTATAGACAAAGTGTGAGACCTGATGTTATAAGAGTTCTTAAGAGTTATATGAAAACAATATTGAAAGACACATCAGAAGTCGGCACACAAAGCTCTCAGACAGCGTGTGATATTAATATACAGTACACATAGAAACAGAATTACAAAACTTTTTTTACAAGAATTCACGCAGACATCATTTGTTATATTATAAGTAAATGTTTGGTTGGGGAAAAACATCTAGGGGCGGTTTCCTGGACAAGGACTTGATTAAATCAGGACTAGGCCTTAGTTAAATTAGGATTTTTAAGTCAATTTAAAAAACGTATTTTACAAACGACTTTACAGGCCTGCATCTTGAGTCAAAAAAATCACACTCATAAATTTTAAATTATGTCAGTGCAAGTTGTTTTGGATCAAGACACCTCTAACATTTACGTTAGTCTAGGACAGTGGTTCCCAACTTTCATATGCGTGTGTGTGTGTGTGTGTGTGTGTGTGTGTGTATAATTACTACTCACACACACACATATATAGATATTAAATATAATTAAATTAAATGAACTAATTAATAATAAATTAAATGGTTAACAATTTGATATTTAAAAGATTTTAATAACATTTTTAATTGAATAATAAATCAAAAGTTCAGGTTATTATTCAGGGTATTGTCAATTACTACTTATTTTTAAAAGCTGTCTTTTCATTTTGCTTGGTTTCATGCTGTCGTTTCCCAATTATTCACCACAGAACACAAAGTCTGGCCGAGACTTGTCTTTTCCTTCAAAAAAAACTAAATTTAAGTTTTGTCAGAGCATCTAAACTTTTTCATCATTTCTGACGCAGAATCTCCACATTTACGTTTCTAACGAGCAAGGCGGGACGAGAGCCGTGGGAACGACGCGTGTGATAATGAGTGTCAGCTACGCTTTGCACCAGTCTTGTATCTCTCACGGAGGAGATCGGAAGCATAAAAGGACGAGCGACAGTAGTGTACGATGAAAGAGGACCAGGTCTAGATTTTATGTTATGTTTTATTATGTTTGAGTGGCAAGCAGGCGACCTTGAGGGAGCTGCCGGCATTTTGTTTTGTGGTTTGCTTATTTTATTAGAAGTTGTTAAATGTTCGCCAGTTCCTGCCTCCTTCCTTCCTTACTTGCTTACTTGGAACTGTGTAACAACGTTTCTCTGCTTTTTGTCCTCTTGATTTTTATGTTGACACAAACGTTGACAACTGAGGACTATTCTCATGTGAGTCTCATAGCGAGAACAGCTAAGTTCAGCTACCGCAAAGCCCAGTGTAAAAGTCTGCCGATGGAGCCGGAAATTGTTTTTTATATATATATAAGATAGAACTATTTTTGACTATATTATCTTGGCATTGTAAGCACATTCTTTTTTTAAGACATACATAATGCTATAATATAAAATGTTAGTGGAACATTTTATTCAGCTTTATTACACCTCAATATATATCAGCTCCCGCCCCCATCATGTGAACTGTATGCTTGTCGTAATTTTGTTCAGGAACTTTCAAAAATCTTTAACTTGATTTATTTCTTAATTGACTTTTCTGACTCTGTTGACTTCATTAGTTTAGCGCTGTTATTTTTTTGTCAGATTCCACAAAGGTTTTTTTAATAAAGAAAGTGAAAATAACAATAACTCATTTTTGAAAGTTTGTTCATTGTCACAAATCTAACATCTGCATTTTCGTATATATTCAGATGTGGATTAAAGAACAGGTATTTTATGTAAGATTTGTGTTTCATCACATCACCCTTCTTTACAGAATGACCTGACTAGAAATTTTTGTGCTGGTAGATGTGAGTGTAATAACACTGTATCAAATATGACACTTACAGGTGGACCAGCAAAACCAGCAGGACCAGGAGGACCGGTCTCTCCTCTGTCACCCTGTGAAAAAACATATGCTGCGTAATGTGTAGTCACGATCATCACTACAGTATGTACAGTATTGATGACCGTGATAAAATGAGATACGTACAGGACCTCCGCGGCTACCAGCAGCTCCAGAGGGTCCCGCGGGTCCAGATTCACCCTGACAAATCACAGAGCAATAATTTACAGAGACATCACAAACATTATTTTATGAAGAGAGTATAAACGCTGAACATGAGTACCTTCTCACCGTTGGGTCCAGCGGGACCAGGAGGACCGAGAGGACCTGTTAAACCCTGTAAAGACACGAGCAGTGTGTCCCTGTGACTTCAGAGTGCTGATGTAAAACGATAATAAACATAAGGTGGATTACTGCTGGCTAGAAACACAGGATTAATAGAAAAAAAGAGAAATTTATAGTCCGTTTAATATTTGACCTATGTTTCTCTCTCCTTTATCTTAAATGTGTGCTTTCACTGTGCGTGCGTATCTGTCTGTGTGTGTGCGGAAGCGTTCTTGTCTGTGTGTGTGCGTCTATATCAATGTGTGTAAGTATGTGTTCATATTGTGTGTGTGGAGCATTTGTATGTCTGTCTTTTGTTATTTTCACCTTTTCCTTGTTTTTACAGGTATATGACTTTAGTTGTTTTACTTGTATTCAATGTGTCTCATGTACAGCTGCTTTGTAACAATGAAAATTGTAAAAAGCGCTCTATAAATAAAGTTGAGTTGAGATTAGAAATGGGTTTTCTGTGGTCTGTGTGTTGCAGATATTCCACTGGAGTCTCAAATACAAAGGGAATATTGCTGGAGGACAATGTGAATCTTCTTACTCTTGCACCATCTTTTCCAGAAGCTCCCTCAGGTCCTTTCTCACCATTGTCTCCCTGTGAGACACAGACACATGAATCGCACATATACATTATAGAAGAAAAACATGCTTTTAACTCCTTAAATATGACTTAAGAAGTTTACTCTGTGTGCAAATCATCCTATGAGTGCTTTTTAGAGGAATGTATTATAAAGTGAAAATAGTATTCTTCATTCAGTATATCCAAGCACAAAGGTATTAATGTTGTGTACCGCACTGTAGTGTGAGAATGTTGAATTTCTTGATGTTTGGAGCCAGAGATGATAGTCTAAATCACAAAACTGATGCAATAACAGCTGTGAGTGTTGATTCAAACTTACTCTGTCACCCTTTGGTCCAGACACACCTGGTGTTCCTCTCTCTCCAGGCATTCCCTGCAGACCCGGCGGTCCCTGAGCACCCGAAAGACCAGCAGGACCAACACCACCCTACACATGATATTGAGTCGATGAATGGATACATCGATCAATGCACGAGTGAGTGAGTAAGAGAGTGAATGAGTGAGTGAGTGTGAGAGAGAGAGACTGAGTGAACGACTAACTGAGTGAGTGATCGGTAAGTGAGTGATCGAGTGAGTGAGGGAGTGAGTGAGGGAGTGAGCAATCGAGAGAATGAGTTAGTGATGGAGAGAGTGAGTGAATGATCAAGTGACTGAGTGATGGAGTGAGTGACTTAGTGAGTGATCGAGTAAGTGAGTGATTGATTAATCGAGTGAGTGAATGAGTGAGTGTGTGAATGAGTGAATGAGTGATTGAGTGAGTGAGTAATTGAGTGAGTGAGTGTGTTTGCGAATGAGTGAGTAATCGAGTGAGTGAGTGAGTGAGTGAGTGTGTGAGTGAGTGTGTGAATGATTTTTTGAGTGATCGAGTGAGTGATCGGGTGAGTGAGGGAGTGAGCAGTCGAGAGAATGAGTTAGTGATGAAGAGAGTGAGTGAGTGATCAAGTGACTGAGTGATGGAGTGAGTGACTTAGTGAGTGATCGAGTAAGTGAGTGAGTGAGTGAGTGTGTGTGAGTGTGTGTGAATGAGTGAGTAATCGAGTGAGTGAGTGAGTGAGTGATTGTGTGTGTGTGTGAGTGAGTGTGTGAATGAGTGATTGAGTGAGTGATTGAGTGATTGAGTGAGTGTGTGAATGAGTGATCGAGTGAGTGAGTGATTGTGTTAGTGTGTGAGTGAGTGAGTGAGTGTGTGAATGAGTGATGGAGAGAGTGAGTGAGTGATTGTGTGAGTGAGTGTGTGAATGAGTGAGCGAGTGAGTGAGTGACTTAGTGAGTGATCGAGTAAGTGAGTGACTTAGTGAGTGATCAAGTGTGTGAATGAGTGAGTGAGTGAGTGTGTGATGGAGTGAGTAATCGAGTGAGTGATCGAGTGAGTAAGTGAGTGAGTGAGTGAGTTTGTGATTGTGTGTGTGAGTGAGTATGTGAGTGTGTGAATGAGTGATTGAGTGAGTGAGTGTGTGTGTGAATGAGTGAGTAATCGAGTGAGTGAGTGAGTGAGCGATTGTGTGAGTGAGTGAATGAGTGATTGAGTGAGTGAGGGAGTGAGCAATCGAGAGAATGAGTTAGTGATGGAGAGAGTGAGTGAATGATCAAGTGACTGAGTGATGGAGTGAGTGACTTAGTGAGTGATCGAGTAAGTGAGTGATTGATTAATCGAGTGAGTGAATGAGTGAGTGTGTGAATGAGTGAATGAGTGATTGAGTGAGTGAGTAATCGAGTGAGTGAGTGAGTGAGTGTGTGAATGATTTTTTGAGTGATCGAGTGAGTGATCGGGTGAGTGAGGGAGTGAGCAGTCGAGAGAATGAGTTAGTGATGAAGAGAGTGAGTGAGTGATCAAGTGACTGAGTGATGGAGTGAGTGACTTAGTGAGTGATCGAGTAAGTGAGTGAGTGAGTGAGTGTGTGTGTGTGTGAATGAGTGAGTAATCGAGTGAGTGAGTGAATGAGTGATTGTGTGTGTGTGTGTGTGAGTGAGTGTGTGAATGAGTGATTGATTGAGTGATTGAGTGAGTGTGTGAATGAGTGATCGAGTGAGTGAGTGAGTGAGTGATTGTGTTAGTGTGTGAGTGAGTGAGTGTGTGAATGAGTGATGGAGAGAGTGAGTGAGTGATTGTGTGAGTGAGTGTGTGAATGAGTGAGCGAGTGAGTGACTTAGTGAGTGATCGAGTAAGTGAGTGACTTAGTGAGTGATCGAGTGTGTGAATGAGTGAGTGAGTGAGTGAGTGAGTTATGGAGTGAGTAATCGAGTGAGTGATCCAGTGAGTAAGTGAGTGAGTGAGTTTGTGATTGTGTGTGTGAGTGAGTATGTGAGTGTGTGAATGAGTGATTGAGTGAGTGAGTGAGTGTGTGTGTGAATGAGTGAGTAATCGAGTGAGTGAGTGATTGTGTGTGTGAGTGAGTGTGTGAATGAGTGATTGAGTGAGTGAGTGAGTGATTGTGTGAGTGAGTGAATGAGTGATTGAGTGAGTGTGTGTGTGTGAATGAGTGAGTAATCGAGTGAGTGAGTGATTGTGTGTGTGAGTGAGTGTGTGAATGAGTGAGTGTGTGAATGAGTGATTGAGTGAGTGATTGAGTGAGTGTGTGAATGAGTGATCGAGTGAGTGAGTGAGTGAGTGAGTGAGTGATTGTGTTAGTGTGTGAGTGAGTGAGTGAGTGTGTGAATGAGTGATGGAGAGAGTGAGTGAGTGATTGTGTGAGTGAGTGTGTGAATGAGTGAGCAAGTGAGTGAGTGACTTAGTGAGTGATCGAGTAAGTGAGTGACTTAGTGAGTGATCGAGTGTGTGAATGAGTGATAGAGAGAGTGAGTGAGTGAGTGATTGTGTGAGTGAGTGAGTGAGTGAGTTTGTGATTGTGTGTGTGAGTGAGTGAGTATGTGAGTGTGTGAATGAGTGATTGAGTGAGTGAGTGAGTGAGTGTGTGCCTGAATGAGTGAGTAATCGAGTGAGTGAGTGATTGTGTGAGTGAGTGAATGAGTGATTGAGTGAGTGTGTGTGTGTGTGTGAATGAGTGAGTGAGTAATCGAGTGAGTGAGTGAATGAGTGATTGTGTGTGTGTGTGTGTGAGTGAGTGTGTGAATGAGTGATTGATTGAGTGATTGAGTGAGTGTGTGAATGAGTGATCGAGTGAGTGAGTGAGTGAGTGAGTGATTGTGTTAGTGTGTGAGTGAGTGAGTGTGTGAATGAGTGATGGAGAGAGTGAGTGAGTGATTGTGTGAGTGAGTGTGTGAATGAGTGAGCGAGTGAGTGACTTAGTGAGTGATCGAGTAAGTGAGTGACTTAGTGAGTGATCGAGTGTGTGAATGAGTGAGTGAGTGAGTGAGTTATGGAGTGAGTAATCGAGTGAGTGATCCAGTGAGTAAGTGAGTGAGTGAGTTTGTGATTGTGTGTGTGAGTGAGTATGTGAGTGTGTGAATGAGTGATTGAGTGAGTGAGTGAGTGTGTGTGTGAATGAGTGAGTAATCGAGTGAGTGAGTGAGTGAGTGAGTGAGTGATGTGTGAGTGAGTGAATGAGTGAGTGAGTGAGTGGTTGTGTGTGAGAGTGAGTAATCGAGTGAGTGAGTGATTGTGTGTGTGAGTGAGTGGTGAAGAATGAGTGAGTGTGTGAATGAGTGATTGAGTGAGTGATTGAGTGAGTGTGTGTGAATGAGTGATCGAGTGAGTGAGTGAGTGAGTGATTGTGTTAGTGTGTGAGTGAGGAGTGAGTGGTGAATGAGTGATGGAGAGAGTGAGTGAGTGAGTGTGTGTGAGTGAGTGTGTGAATGAGTGAGCAAGTGAGTGAGTGACTTAGTGAGTGATCGAGTAAGTGAGTGACTTAGTGAGTGATCGAGTGTGTGAATGAGTGATAGAGAGAGTGAGTGAGTGAGTGATTGTGTGAGTGAGTGAGTGAGTGAGTTGTGATTGTGTGTGTGAGTGAGTGAGTATGTGAGTGTGTGAATGAGTGATTGAGTGAGTGAGTGAGTGAGTGTGTGCCTGAATGAGTGAGTAATCGAGTGAGTGAGTGATTGTGTGAGTGAGTGAATGAGTGATTGAGTGAGATGTGTGTGTGTGTGTGAATGAGAGTGAGTGAGTAATCGAGTGAGTGAGTGAGTGAGTGATTGTGTGTGTGAGTGAGTGTGTGAGTGTGTGAATGAGTGATGGAGTGAGTGATTGAGTGAGTGTGTGAGTGAGTGTGTGAATGAGTGATCGAGTGGGTGAGTGAGTGAGTGAGTGAGTGATGTGAGTGAGTGAATGAGTGATGGATGGAGAGAGTGAGTGAGTGATGTGTGAGTGAGTGTGTGAATGAGTGATCGAGTGAGTGAGTGACTTAGTGAGTGATCGAGTAAGTGAGTGACTTGTGAGTGAGTGATTGTGTGAGTGAGTGTGTGTGAATGAGCGAGTAGTGAGTGAGTGTGTGTGTGAATGAGTGATGAGTGGAGTGAGTGTGTGTGAATGAGTGAATGAGTGATTGAGTGAGTGAGTAATTGAGTGAGTGAGTGTGTTTGCGAATGAGTGAGTAATCGA